>JARCZZ010024605.1:4827-21428 GCA_030323915.1 Brotogeris chrysoptera | reverse complement strand
GACCAAAACATTACCAAGCAGTAACTGAAAACACTGGTGTTATCAGCACTGTTCCCAGGCCCAAAATCAAAAACACACCGCTGCACCAACTACCAAGAAGAAGAAAAACGACTGCTGCTGCTGAGCCCATCGCACAAATAATAAACAGCTAGGAACAACTCAGAAAAAGCCTGTTCATTGACACTTTTTCACTGGTAGCTTTTTTCCTGGCCATGGTTTAGACACACATAAATAAAAGCACCTAAGGAAAGAGGCGCACAACTGGGAGCAAGAGAAAAGCAGGGACTGATAATAAATAAAATACATGGCTGGACTTCATCAGAGCCTCAGCAGGTGGCTCAAGAGAAGCCAGACTGAGAAGGTTAATCTGTGGGTCAGCTAATGAAATCTAATCTTCTCTTATCTTGCAGTGTGGACACATATTGTCAAGCTAAGCAGATTTTCTAAGAAATATTCACAGGGGTATTTATGGCAGGACTGTGACCTCATAGTGCACTGCTCAATCCATGAACATAATATTGTTCCAAAAAAAAAGGAACAGATTTAATGGATGACTATTGACAGCATGACAAATCACTTAAAAATGTGCAGGATGCAACTGCACTTTAGCAAATAAAAAAGAATGTTCCTAAAAATGGAGGTATAAAAATAACTTTTTGAAAAAGAATAAAAGGGAAAAGGAATGGAAAATACAGTCAAGACCAAAATGGGAGTCAGATGAAAATGTAACATGTAACAATGACTTTCTATATTTTTAGCAAAGAAAAATGAAAAGTGAAAAGGCTTATAAAGTTAGAAACATGTCTTTCTTATGAAAGTTATAGATTTCCTGGTAAATTTTAAAATGGTTTGTAACTACACACATTTAGCTTTAAATAAAGTCGATGACCAAATGAAATTATTTGGTTTAGGGATGAGTAGGATCACAGAAATAGCTTATTTGCTTTCTCTTTTCTTTTTCAACAGCAGTGAAACTTTTATTTCCTTCCCAAGCCAGGTAGCACGACCTCCTCATGGGGCATCAGCAGCAGCCTGCACCCATTTCCATGCAGGGAATGCACCTCAAGATGCAGGACACACACAGAACACTGATGGATGTACTGGTGCAGTGTCAGGAGCAGCAGCAGGACACCCAAAGCTGGGGCAGCTGTATCTGTTAAAGGAAAAGAGGAGGGATTGATGGTAGCCCCCATGGCCAGGGGAGTGGTACTTATCACTGTTTGACAAATCCTCATCATATAAGACACCAGTGATTTGGTAGAATAATATTATACCGTGAGATTCTTCTCATTTGAGGCTGATATTTTGAGAGAACAGCTCCTCATGTTTTTCACTCTATAATCTCACACCAGCATTAACTTTCAAATAAGACATTTGATGAGCTTTCACGTCAACAGGAGAAATTGATCCTGCCTTTCCTTCCACCTCTAGGGAGCATACTTCCCCATATATGAAGACGGTAGTATGAGTTCAGTATTATATCTGTGTTATAACAATTATATTGATGATCACTTTCAGTATTACAAAGGTATTTGAGTTGTGCATTGCTTTCTGTGCAATATGTATGCGTCATAGAAATGAGACAGACTTTTTCAAAGAAATTACCTTTTTTCTAATGCAAGGTAAAAGAATTTTTTTTTAATGAGACAAGAAGGAGGATTTTGGGGCAAGAAACTGTGAAGGAACAGTGTCAGTAGGGCATAGTAACATTTAAAGAAATTGTAAGTAGATATGTGCACTATATATGAAAAAAATTAACAATATCAGTAGACTATGAAGTGGAAGGATGAAGAGGCTAAGCCACTATCCATTCTATCTGAGAAGTCATTGCAGTCCAGTGAAGTTCCCGCTGATTGGAAAAAGGGAAAAATAACCCCCATTTTCAAAAAGGGAAAAAAGGATGACTCGGGAAACTACAGACCAGTCAGTCTCACCCCTCTGCCTGTCAGGATCATGGAGCAGATCCTCCTGAAAACCATGCCAAGGCACATGAACAATATGGAGGTGATTGATGGTGGCCAACAAGGCTTCACTAAGGGCAAAAAAATTTGATGGCCTTCTACAGCAGGGCTATGGCATTGGTGGATAAAGGAAGAGTGACTTACATCATCTACCCAGGCTTCTGCAAAGCATTTGACACAGTGCCACACAGCACCCTTGTCTCTAAACTGAAGAGGCATGGATTTCATGGATGGAACATTCAGTAGATGAGAAATTAGCTGGAAGGTCATACTTAAAGAGTTGCAGTCAACAGCTTGATTTCGAAGTGGAGACTGGTGACGAGTGGTGTTCCCCAGGGGTCAGTGTTGGGACCGGCACTGTTCAAAGTCTTAGTTGGTGACATGAACATGAGATTGAGTGTCCCCTCAGAAAATTTGCTAATGACACCAAGCTGTATGGTGTGTCAACACATAAAATAGTGTATTAAATAGAGGGCTCCATAATATCACTGAAACAATGACTTCAGGCAAGTTCTAAAACTTGCTAAACTTCTTTCTAGTTATTGTCAGTTATAAACTTATTATGCACATCAAAATACACAGGTCAGAGCCAATGCTAGCCAGATCCAAGATGGACCTGTTGCTGGACAAGACCATCAGTGACAGTGGTAATGCCTCTGGGATAAATACTTAAGAAAGGGAAAAAGTTGCTGTGAAACAGAAATTGCAGCCAGAAGAGAGGAGTGAGAATACGTGAGAGAAACAACTCTGCAGACATCAAAGTCTGTGAAGAAGAAGGGGTGGGGAGGTGCTCTTAGTGAAGGAGCAGAGATTCCCCTGCTGCCTATGGTGCAGACCATGGTGAGGCAGGGTGTGCCCCTCCAGATCATGGAGGTCCATGCTGCAGCATAATTAATAATGATCATTGAAAATAGTAGTTTAAAAAGCATATCTGTAATGACTGCACTCAATGCTTCTTACCTAAAAATACATATTAAGTTATAATAAATGCCAACAAATAAATCTACACATATCTTAATCCTAAATCTAATCCGCAGAGTAAGCTCTCACTTTCAAGATAAAATATTTTAAAAATTAATTAAGATTAAAGGCTGATGCTGCTAGACTTAATTAAACTTGTTAGATCTAGTCAAGCACTTTTTGTTACTTGGAACCACATTTAGGATAGATAGATAGGTAGGTAGAGAGACAGATAGATTCATACATACATAGATGCATAGATGTGTAGAAGGGCAACATGTATATCTATATAGATATGCGATCAGTTTCATAATCTCTAAATAGACTTATTTGCTGAGACAATTCAAAAAATAATTTTCAATCCCATCCATTCTTTTGACATATAAATTAATGTGAAGATTTCTATCTTCTCTTTTCATCCTAGGCTATAACATGAAAAAGAAGACCATACTAAGATTCCTGTCAGCAGTGGCTGTCCACATAATACAGCATGACAAAAATGATAGCCTGGGTCCTTAAAATAGAATAGCTGCACTATCATCATGATTGCACAGCTACTAAGCCTTGCTCATGACACAGTGGCGCTGTATCATGTTGACATTAACGATATAGGTATAGTACTTCATGTTCTGAGATTATTTCAGCTAGCAGTACTCAACGCAGACACATTGTACTTCAAGCAGTCCTAGCCTATTTCCCTTTTTTTTTTCATGCCCTTATTCTACTGTCTTTCTGTATTGGTAACGCTGGTAATGTACACTGTAGAAATGAGAATAAACCTTGCAAACACTGTACCAATGATTCATATAGCAGTAACATAATTTCTTGTTTGTGATATTAGAATTGCTTTCCATAGTGATGAGTCATGGAATCAGAATATTTCTTTGTGATTTGACTGAATAAATCAGGAATGAAATTAGGCTAAGGATGAAATTTACATATATTTTTTTCTTCTACATGATATCAAAGAAAAGAATAATAATTTATAATTATTATAATTATGAATAACTGTTGAAAAAATTTGCCTTTACCTTGTAGCCCTTTCCTAGATAAAAATGTAATTAAAAATGAAGGAAGCTTTGTCCATATAAGGGCTGTACCATGACAGCATGAGTCATAATTGTTACAATGGTCCATTAAAATAATGAAAACTTTGGAAGGACTTCTAGCTCAGTATTAATGGCTTCTTTTTCTTTTTCTTTTTTTTTTTTTTTTTCCCCTGCATTATGGTACAGCACAAAATCATGCTCCTGCATTGTCCTCATGTGACTTCGAGATTTAGCATCCAGCCCAATACAAGAAAAATGGCTGCCTTTTAAGTCAGTTTCACCACTTCCAACTCATTTTGATATTCAACAATGTACTTGGAAAGGATTTTTGGCTTCATTTTTTAATTGTAATTCATTTCTATACATTTCTATGGTTCAGATATATACTGGGCCTAGCAAAACTGCTGAAAATAGTGGGTGGCATTTCTTTTTTACATCTGACACTCCTTATGCTTTGACATTTTCTCTTACTAGCATTTCCTTCGCAGAAGCTCATATAAAATTTTAAATCAACAATAAAATTCTCAATGTGTGATCTTACCTGTACAATGAAAAGCCAGTACAGTTATGAAAGTATTTGACACTCTTCTGTTCATATTTTACCAGTATTACGTCCAAAGTTAGTATCTTGCAGCATCTGCATAATTTTTTGTTGCTGTAAGCCCTGAAAAGGCTCATAAATTACACCAGTCTTATAGATTTCATAACTTATAAGTGACCAAGCAAATGAGCAAATTGTCCCATTATCACAAGGATTTATAAAGATGCCAAACTCCAATTCCGTATATTATTCATATATCAGAGTATATATGAGGGAAGGAAATATTTTGAAACGTGAAATATGTAGCAAAACCAAAAAGTCATTATTTTTATGTGTAGAAACTGTGATAAAAAATAGTTATTAAAACAAGAGCTTTTTCCTAGAATATCTACTTCAGTTTGAACAAAAAATAACTAAATTCTTCAGCGACAGAAATTAACATAAGGGTAACAGAGCGATGGTGACCTATGCTGGACAAATATTTGCCTATAATAACTCTCTTTAAGGGAAGAAAATAGAATGATTCGATTTTCCTATTAGATGGACTGCCAAAATAATAATTTTTCAGAGGCAGGAACTAAAAAATTACTTCTGTGGTTCAAATGTTATGCGCATGTTTCCAACAGAGGCATCTTTATTCCAGATTCTTACATCTGTTAAAGCAGTAAACTGGTTCCAGAAACTGCCAACAATTACACTCACAAAATATGTACACAAAAAATAACTAAAATTAACCAAACCAGGTAACTGACATCCCACTGACAAGCTCTGCCACTATACATATTCTATAAGGAACGAATCTTACCAAAGGGAAATGTCTTTCTAAACACAGGGGAAATTGAAGGCTACTTGCACTTTAAAAATCCTCAATTATGTTTTAACTTTATTTCAAACTAACACTTAAAGTTGATAATGCCAATGTAAAAGTTGAAATTTTTTTTAGTGTTATATTAGTTATTATTTTTACATTACTCAGCCAAAACTTTCATTTAAATCACTATATTTTGTTTAAGAAGCTTAATGAACAAAAGGTAAGGATCCTAGAATTTAGATTTTCAAATCTAATATACTTTAATAAAATGTACTATATGTTTGGTTCAGGTTTGGATTTGGGTTGGTTTGATTTTTTTTTTCTGTGCCCATTAGACTTTAATATTAAATTGCTTCTCACATAAATGAGCAGAAATATTTTAATAGCTGAACTTAATTATATATAGCTCATAAAGAGTACTTATTTAATAGTTATTTGTGCATATTGCTGCAGATTTCTACATTTTGATTTTCTATCTAAATTTCATACTTGAAGGGTTACATTTGCGGCTGATAAGTGAAGATTGACCCTTTTTTTATTAAAGTAGATTTCCACTGGATTAACCTTCCACTTTCAAAATATACCATTTAATCAGTGCTGCTATGTTCTTGTAATGGAAAAGAGCAAAGCTTATGACTGTTGGCTTTGTATAAGCGTACTGTACAAACAATAAAGTTCTCTGCTTACTCTGCAAAATCATGCAGCCATGCAGAAAATACAATAGTATGGAAGAATATATAATTATGGAAGAGTGGTACTAATTTGCAGTTAAGTATATCTGAAATGGAGTTTCTCATGTATATCACGTGTACTTTCAGAATGTAAACGTTAGTTTGGAAAAATTATTCCAATAAAAGGATATTTTCCTTGGAGGCAGAAGTCAGATAAACCCGCAGAAACTGAAATAAATTAGTGTGCCGATTTATATATGTCAAGTATTTGATGCACTGACTTTAACAGAAAGTCATTCTTTATAATAAGTTTAAACGGCACAGCATAAAATGTTTTAGAAGGGGGGAGGTAATTCTGTTTTTCCAGATAAGCTTTTCTAGTTCCAAATATTATGCATCAAAACTTAGAATAGAAGTTTTAAATAACTTCTGTTATTATTGTCAATTTGTAATAAAACATACTTTATGTATTAATAGCTGATATATTTAAAGAATGACAAATGTAGACTTTGTGCTGTTTTCACAATAAGTAATGTATTTTGAAATAGTAAGTAAGCAGAATATGCAATGGGTTTGAGGCTGAGAAACTCAGGGACACATGGCAAAGAACTGCTATGCTTTGCTGCTGTTTGAGCTGATACGGTGTGAAGATACATTTTGCATGGGTTGGAAGACCCATTCACTCTCCATTTAAACTTAGGTTGTGTTGTGTTTCAGAGGACTGTGTAAGAGACAGTTTGCCTAAAAATTTCAGTCTGTTTTCAATCAAGAAGATGAAGCAATATTAGTTCACACACACAAAAATTTATTGTTATAGTAAATCTGGAGTAAATAAAGAAAAACAGCCCTTTCCCATTTTCTTTGATAGGTGATAGCTTAATTTAGATTAAATAACAGCAAATTGTGTGTTGCATATTAAATCGAAAAAAGATTATGCTAAGCTGCAAGACTCTCGCAATTTCTGTTTAAGCCTTCCTTTTATTATCTTGCTCCTTTAGCTTGTTTGAATTTTTCATTTGTTCACACAAAAAAAACCTACTATCAAACCTGCAGCTTCATTAGGTGAATACCAAAATCATCACTTGCTAGTGATAAATTTAAGATTTTGCTGCTAGTTTCTGTGAATTATTGCTCCTTGATGTGCTGATAGCAATTGAAATACTTAAATAATGCTGCAATTTTTATTGTGTGTTTAGTGAATATTATTTTTTAGCCCTACCTGTAATAAAATTTTATATTAAATTAATTCTCCTTCCTGAGTTATTTTTAATTTAACTTTTATAGCTATATGTAACAAGTAATCTTAGGATTTTTTTTCCCATTTTTTTCTGTTTTGTTTTTTTTTTTTAATTTTGTTACTTTTCAGAGACATGGATAAGGCTATGTGTTAACCATGAAGGAAGGTTATTTGTTGTACTGTTAAGATAAAATTAATAGCTTTTTCGTTTTCTTGTTTGTTTTTGTCTTGAACCATGTACTAGCTTCTATATAATCTCATTAGTTCAGAATTCTGCGGATCTTGGTCTTGCTTTTGAAAATTCCTCCAGAAAGTTGTTATCACACATTTTTTGGTTTGTAATTTTATTATAACTTGACATCCTCAACTGCTTACTCATTCTGATGTGCACAAAAGATGTCAACATGTTTACGAAAGACTCAACAAGATACTTCTATTTACATGGTAATCCATTGTAGCTACAGATTCATAGTGTATAACTGGGTTTTCTACTGATGATAACTGGTATCACTGTATTCTTCCTGATAGGCAAACTGTCCCCCACCAAATTCAGAAAATATGACTACTTAATTACAGTACTTAAATATTGTGTTCTACAAATTTTCTTTTTCCACAGTGAAAACCAGGAGAAAACTTTCATATTTTCACTTAAAAACTTTTAAAAATAATTATTCCTTTAAATTTTTCGTGTAATACCTGGTAAAAATCCACAGAAGGCAAGAGTATAAAGGCAGCTGATGGAAAAGAACAAGACAACCAAGTAAGCAAGTAAAAGGGACTGCAAAAATATTTTTCTTGTTGAACCTGTATGATTTCATAACAGAGGAGAAGTCAGCCTACATGGCTTTTCTTCACTGTTTACACACAATTGTGTAGAACCATATAGGGTACAAGGAGATTTTGCTAGCTCTGATTATTCAGTGGAGAAGATTTTCAAGTAAGCTAGGACCCAGAAGTGATTAAAAGAAGATACTTTTTCTGGAATCTCAGAGGTACTGTGAAGAAGTTCTTACCACTCATTAAAGGTTCCTGGCTGGCAAATAAAGCTGGAGGAATGGAAACAGTGAGCAAACAGGAGCTTCATTTTCACTTCCTTCTACTTTAACTTGGCTGACACAATGGAAGCTGCAGTCCACAGATAAAGATACATCATCATCTACCTGGATTTGTGCAAAGCATTTAACGCTGCCTACACAACATCATTGTCTTTAAATCAGAGAGAGGTGGATTTGATGGATGGACCATCTGCTGGACAAAGCATTGGCTGGATGGCTGCAAGCAGAGAGCTGCAGTCAACGGCTAAAAGTTCATGTAGAGACCAGTGATGAGTGGTGTCCCTTGGGTTGGTTTTGGGACAGATCCTGTTCAGCACCTTTGTCAGTGACATGGGAAGTTACTTGAGTGTTTGATTAAGTGTGCTGTCAGCAAGTTTCCCAATGACATCAAGCTATGTGTTGCAGTTGATAGACTGGAGGGAAGGATGCCATGCAGAGGGACCTTAACACTCTTCTGAGGTGGGCCAATGCAAGCTTCATGAAGTTCAACAAAGCCAAGTGCAAGGTCCTGCACCTGTGTCAAAGCAATCCTAAACACAGCACAAATTGAGCAGAAAAGAGATTCAGAGCAGCTCCGCAGAGAAGTGCTTAGTGGTGATGCTTGATGAGAAACTGAACATGAGCCGGCTTCAGTGTGCGCTCGCAGCCCAGAAAGCCAACCATATCCTGGGCTGCATCAAAAGGAGCATGACCAGCAGGTCGAGGGAGGTGATCCTGCCCCTTTGCTCTCTTGAGACTCCACTTTGAGTGTTGTGTACAGTTCTGGTGTCCTCAACATAAGAAGGACATGGAACTGTTGGAACAAGTTGAGAGGAAGGCCACGAGGATGATCAGGGGGCTGGAGCACCTCCCATATGAAGATAGATAGGCTGAGAAAGTTGGGGCTATTCAGCCTGGAAAAGAGAAGGCTGCATGGAGAGCTCATAGCAGTTTTCCAGTACCTGAAGGGGGCCTACAAGGATGCTGGGGAGGGTCTCTTCATTAGGCACTGTAGTGGTAGACCAAAGGATAACAGTTTAAACCTTGAACAGGTGAAGTTTAGGTCAGATACATGGAGGAAGATCTTTACTGTGATAAAGTAAAGGTGGTGAGGCACTGGAATTGGTTGCCCGGGGAAGTTGTGAATGCTCCATCGCTGGCAGTGTTGCAGGCCAAGTTGGACCGAGCCTTGGGTGGCATGGTTTAGTGTGAGGGTCCCTGCTCATGGCAGGGGGGTTGGAACTAGGTGATCTTAAGGTCCTTTCCAACCCTAACTATTCTATGATTCTATATTAAAAATATCTCAATTGGAGTAGTGGTTTTGGATTTTTTTTTCAGTTCTGCCTTATGCCCAGCTCCAAAATAAAGGAAGCATAGCAGTTTCAACTCTATTCTTCATTAAATATTTTAAAAGTATTTCTGATATACCTAATTTAGGGGAAATGAACTGAAAAATAAGATTAATGAAGTGCAAGTAACAGTTAGCAAAGCATAGATTTTAAGTTCAGTTAAAAATATTTCCAACATTAACCCTTTCTTTTCGTGTAGACTGTAGCACTCATTGATAAGATGCCAGAACAGTTGCTGCAGTCTTCCTTAATTTGTTGGATTTCTAAGAACATACTTAATATTATATTGTGTATCACATATTAAAATAAGATCTTTGCCCAGATTCATATATCTAGTCCTTAGCAAATGAGGCAAGTATCAATGTTAAATTTACCTCGTATGCTGTAAAAGGTACGTAAGATGTAAGCAAAGCAAACCTGTGCTCTTATATATTCATTACCTACAAACTGAGAGCCAGGTAATAAAACATAAACTAATACATTTTTTTAGAATGCATTTTTCCAAGCTTCCATTTTCATATGGTTTACTCTTTAAAATTCATAAGCCTGAACAAAAAAATACTTCCCTTGACTTTTAACAAATTCTTCACATAAACAGGTTTTTTAGACGTTAAATCTAATTTAGATTATCAGCTGGAAAGCAAAGTAAGAACACAAAAAGTAGGTTGCTATGAAGATAACCAGTAATTACAAGCTTTCTAGAGAAAAAAAAAAAAAAAAAAGAATTTATTTCAGACCCAATATATTAACTTAAGCAGTTTTCAAAAATATAAATTTAAAATCAATTGTTTGTTTTCCCCAAAATTGAGCAATGTCATAAGGTTCCTAGCTGTGTTGAGATGCTTTCAGAAGATTTAAAAAAATGTAATTTTTTAAGCATGAACTGGTTTAGATCAATGCAATTGAATGAAAAATAGGTATAAGTTATCACTAAGCTTGGTATAAATTACCTGATCATTCTTATAATGATGTTAAAATTACTTTATTATCTCAGATTTGAATACCCTTGTGTCTTTAATGTAATTCTCCTTAGAAAAATCCTGTCAAGCAGGGAATTACTAATAACTTCTATTCAGAGCTTGGTAACTGAGGTCCAGAAAGCTAAAAGGCATGACTAGATGGATATATATGCAGCTGATGAAACTCATTCACTGAATGCTAACATATAAACTGGGGGGGAGTTTACAGTTTGAGTATAACAGGCCTTTCTACTGTGTCACAGATGTACTATTTGTCACCTGAGAATCAGTACCTGACATAGGAAGACGACTAGATTCCTAAATCGCTACTAACTTACGACTGTGAGATCTCCATTTTTCCTGAAGCTAATTATACTGAATGGGCAAAAAAAAAAAAATTGTGGAAAAATAAAGGATGATTGTATTTGAACAGTGATTGAACTCATGTTTCACCAATCCCAGATAAAGACTCTAATCACTGGTGTATCTGCCTGTTACTTGGCTAAATAGTGTCATTTAATTAATAGTGCATTTTTTAACTGGAGTTTGCATGATCAGCTTCTCAACAGGCAATAAGGTAATTTAGCTCAACTCAATGAGATTAAGTAGATAGGCAATTTGAATAACTGACTGATTATGAATTTCTGTATTTACTTCTTTACTTGTTATCAAAGTAAAAAAAAAAGAATCTCCAGGTCTGAGAAACAACTAGGGTATTTCACAGTACTTTGGAGAAAGTTTTATACCAGGACTTAAACAGTAAAATGTGATAAATTTCAGATTTTTGTTTGCAATTTCTTATTATAGCTTTTGATCTCCTTTTTTTTTTTTGTTTTTTTTTTTTTGTTTGTTTGTTTGTTTTTTTCGCTTGGGTGTTTGGTTTTTTTTTCTTTATTTCCTTACATTCTAATAATACTTGGAAATTACTAAATTTATTCGGAAATAAAACTTCACTTAAGGACAAAATCTAAAAACTGGGTATCAATCATGCCTGTAATCAGTCCAAATTAGTTTTTTCAATTTTTTGGCTTTTGAAGTTGCTGTGGTTTTGGTGGGGATAGAGTTAATTTTCTTCTTAGTAGCTGGTGCAGTGCTGTGTTTTGGCTTTAGTCTGAGGGCATGTTGATAACTCACCAAGGTTTTAGTTGCTACTAAGTAGCAGCTTCCCTGATTGACTTTTCAGTCTCTCATGCTCTGCCAGTGTGGAGGGGCACACGAAGCTGGGTGGGAGCCAAGACAGGACACCTGACTCAAACTAGCCAAAGGAGTATTCCATACCACAGCAAGTCATGCCCGGTGTATAAACTGGGGGAAGTTATTTAGAAAGGACCAATCCCTGCTTGAGTCAGGCTGGGTATTTGTTAGTGGGTGGTGAGAAACTGTATCACTGTGTCACTGCTGCTTATTTATTTTTCTCCTTTCCCCTTTTACTTTTATATTATCTCCCCTTGATATTTCCCTTATCATTATTATTATTAGTAGTATTAGTATTATACTGTACTTTGTTTTAGTAATTAAACAGGTCTTATCTCAACCTCTGGGTTTTGCATTTTTCCTGTTCTCCTTCCCATCCCACCAGGGGCAGGGTGGAAGAAGGGGATTGAGTGAGTGGGTGCGTGTTACTGAGTTGCTGGCTGGATATAAACCATGATAGAAGTAAAATTAACCAAGAAGATAATAGTGAACTCTATCAGGTCTCCTTATTTGACAATTTCTAGCTGTGCCTCGGCAGCATGCATCTTGTCTCTGCAGTGTCTCTCTGAAGGATCTGTCCACTTCCTCTTCTTTCTCTGAGTAGGTACTGTGACACTTGCTTCCCCTGATGCTTCAGAGTGCCTCTTTCTTGCAAGGCAAGTGATGCCTCTAACCCAGTCTCAGAAAGAAGCAGCAAGCACACGTTTAGGTCTGAGACACACATGCCAGTATCCTCCTTCCCTCCTGATTCAGATCACTCATGTCTTCTAATGTACCAGAGTAATTGCTCCAGCAAGTGCCATATGCCACATCACTGTAATTAATGCTGACTCTAACTACACACCAGTGATAAATTGAGTAAAAAGTGTCTCTATCCCTATTTTGGAAACAAAAGTGCAGTTCCAAGAAGGATGAAAGATTTGTAGGGCTTCAGTCAAAGAACATGAGGTTTACTACAGACATACAAATAGGGAACAGTTCTGGATTCTGCTTTGTTCACATGACTGACTACTCATTTTTCACTTTACCAGCTACCAAATCAAATATATAAATGACACCAAGAGCACCACGTTGAAAGGTTTCTTAGGTATATATTTTTTGTACATTTGTATGTAAAGATGGTGTACATAACCTTTGGGCCTTCTGCCATATGCTGTCACAGTATAGCAATACTATTCATCATTATTATTTAAGAACTGTATTTATCTTCCTGAACTGTGCTATTCTAGTGCAATTTCTTCTCCTCTTTTTATTTTCTTGAGAGAAAGTATATCCAGTTTTAAACTGCTAACACTACTGTTGATTGCAAACTGATATGACTTGCTTAATCTTTTAGTGTGAAGCAATGACATCTGAACTGCATTCATAAGTGCTATCAAATCAATAGTGAAATCTTTGATGCAGCTAGAAATGCTTTGGAGCTATAACTGAAGAGACTTTTCTATCTTTCAGTTTATGCCTTCCAAATGGTTGTTATATAACCTGTTAGCAAGTAGCTCAACCAGGGGCTATCTGAAGACGTATTACTTAGACCCTAGATTGTGAAGCACTGAAGTTCCACAGAATAGAAATGGCAGCATAACTCTCACACATTTTAAAGGACTCATATGTTTACTAAAGTTTGTTACTCACCAAAATTTTCTGCCACAGTCACTTTTGTAAAAACTCAAGTTGTCACCAAAGTTTCAGTGAATTTAGTACAGTTAATACAAACGGCTGCAAAAGAAGCAGAATGAAATAAAACCTGTTGTCTGCCTTAGCAAGACTGTGCAAAGGTACTTTATTAAGTCAATAAATGATATAGAAAGAGAGATTGAATGAGAAATGTGAAAGAGAAGAAAACTTTTCCAAATGAAATACAGAATTTAGGCATATATGTAGAAAGACTGGTTTTATCAGAACTGAAATGGAATATTTTCATGTCTGCTGTCATAAGATAACAAGAAGAAAAATAATATCATCTTGGTAATGAAAGCAAGGACTGACATATTCTATGTTTTGTCTTACAGGATATTAGAAAAAAAAAAACTAAGACAAGACCCTCATTCCAATGAACATAGGCGTTGGCTTGCAGTGGGATTAATTGTTAGTCTGATGAAAAATTTAACAAATTTTAAGAAGTTGCTTATGGCATCTAACATAGCTTTTCAAACATAGCTTTTCTCTTGAAATATCTCTAACTTTATAGCAAATTAGGAACATTTTAAAAATGGGTTATGCCTGAATTCTGTCTTTCCTTAGTTTTTATTGACAACCTATCTTTAAATATGTCTACCTGCACAAAACTTGGTGGAGATATAGATTGTGAGGTCTGTTGGAGCAAACAGTTTAAGAGAGGACTCTTGGTCTTCCATATTATAAAATAAAAGTTACAGTGAAAGGCGGTATATAATGAAGAAAATGCATTTTTAACAGCTGACATTTTACAGATAAAGAAATGCAAGTTTAATCCTGTCTTTTCTGTTTTCAGATATTATGTAAGAATTTAGCAATTATAAAATATAAGTAGAAAGCTATGACAAAAATTAACAGCTTAGCCAGTTTGTCATTTGCATAGAAGGAGTAAACAAAAGACAATGCTGGAGGTTTACTTACTGACAGAAAAAAATGAACGCATGGATGTTGTGAGTGTGGTAGTAATAAACCACTTAATAATACGTGGATAAATTATATATATATGTGCTTACATAAGCAAAAATGAACTTTTATCATTTGGACTAGGTATGAGCTCTAGATTCTAGACATCTAGGCAGAATTAGCCATTGAAGCAGGTGCGTTATATTTGATTGAGGCAGAGTCAGTACAGCCATTAGGGCTCAGTTCAAGGGGCTAAAACAGGCCTGAGTACCATTTGAGACTTTGGAAGATACTCAGAGTATTTGCATTGGGCTGGAAGATGTGACACAGGTTCTACAGAATACCTTCATCCGTCAAAATAAGCAACTGGATTCCTGAAGGATGTTGCAGAGCATCTCGAATAGCACTGCACAGCTTACCGACATCTGAAACAAAATCCACTGAGTGTGCAAACTATGTTCTCATTGTCTACAGTGAAAGCTTAATCAAGCAGCAAACGTAGACACTTAAAACTACATGTCTGTAACATGAAGCTTTATACCAAGCTCAGTGATAAAAAGCCCTATTAGGTTATCCCTGGAGTCCGATTTTAGCTCTTAGGTCAATCCTCATTGTTTGGTACCTAAATTTGATTTCTACAATCTGGAGTCGAATCTCACCTTTGTATCTGCATGTATCAACTCAGAAACATTTATAGACATAGGAAATAGGTTAGATGAGTTGTATTACGACAAATTCTTACTTCTGTTCTTTATCTGTTATGAAACTTACATTAAAAACTGATAGATGTAACTAAATGGTAGAAGTCTACAATTTGTTGTTATCCTTGGGGTTCATTTTAGCTGACCAAGAATACACAGCTTGTTGAAGCTGACCTATTGTAGATCTTGCCACTGACTGGTGCAAACCAGAAGTGTAGAGATAGTCTTAAATTTCTGTGAGAACCTTCTCAGTATTGCCCAAATGTTTTGAGATCTCAAGGTATTGCAATGACACTAGATGTCTTTATTATGCAACTGAACTTCCCTTATAAGCAACAGATATTATATTTAAATAAATGATAAATTTCATTTCAGGAGTAATTTTTTTAGCCAAGTTTGTCTAGAATTTTTTATGTAGTTTCTAGTGCTCAGTGTTCTATACCAATATAAAGCTTAACATCCATTCCCAGGTCTCCCTTTCTGCTCACAAACAGGTCAAGAAAGTCACTGTGATGCAGCAGTTACTTAAAGAATTGTCCCCTGTATTATGGAAGAAAAGGAATACATAGTAAATGTTCCTATGGCTTTTGGTTCATTTCATCCTGCTGTTCATCTCTGCAATGGTTTAAATCATTAAAGCATTAGCTGCCCATCCTGCTCAGCAAGGAAGCACAATTAGCAGCTAATTTGACAGCAGATTGAAAAAGGGACTTTCCCTATTATCTTTCTTTCAAGGTGATATGAGTATTGTTCCACATTTCTTGCATTTGTTTTACAGGTATTTTTTTTCTTCCTGATGCATCATAGATTATCAGATTTTTTTTTTTTCTTTATGAGCAACATAATTTAGACTGATTTTGGATCTATACAGTTTAATTTTCTACACTAGTCTCCCACTGTTATCAGACGACACACAAAACATCATATTATTTCACAGCTGGCAACAAAATCTATGATAAATTTTATAAGCACCGAATATATTAGAAATGCATGTAGAACATTTAGCTACTTGCATTTTTGGAAATAATTTCTGTTGAAATCTGTATGAAACCTTTACATAAATAAAGGATCCTTTTTACAAAAAAATATCACAGATTATTTTATTTTGTAATGTGCTTAAACAGCATTTGTTACACACCAAGGGAGGTTCACTACCAGGTGGTTGAGGGAATACTTCTGGTTAGCTATTAAACTGACTTTCAGAGGTGTGGACAAGGAAATCGCCATAGAGAGTGAACAGACACCATGACATCTAAAATTTCAAATAGTGACAAGTTATGTTACCAGGCACCCAATGTGTGACTTGATTGTCACCAAGTGCAGGATAAACTAACATAACGTTTACTGGAAGAAAGTAAAGATGTGAGATTTGATCCAATTAGTGTGGAAGCGTTTCTTGCTGAGAGCAGACATGTGAGCAATCCAGGCAGCTACTTGACATTTGTCTAGTAGTGAACCAAAGGCTTTGAGGCCTTGCTTGAAGGTTACTGTGAGACGTGTACGTGCAGAAGGTTTTGGAATGTTGGCATAGAAGGCAATAGGGAGGGATATGCATGC
>JARCZZ010024604.1:0-11464 GCA_030323915.1 Brotogeris chrysoptera | reverse complement strand
TTTTAATATTTTTATCTTTTTAATTATTTTTAAATTATTGATGAGAGTACAATTTTTTAATTATTGATGAGAGTACAAAGCCTTTCTGCTCCTCACCCCACCTCACCAGCGAATAGGCTAGGGATGCACAAGAATTTGTGAGGGGACGCACCTGGGACCCCAGCTGACCAAAGAGCTATCCCATACCATATGATGTACTGCTCTGCATATAAAGCTGGGGAGAGAAGAAACTCTAAACTTAACTTCAGAGTGATGGTGTTTGCCTTCCCAAGTAATGGTTATGTGTGATGGAGCCCTGCTTTACCGGAGATGGCTGAACACTTTCCTGCCCATAAGAAGTGGTGAATTAATTCCTTGGTTTGCTTTGATTGCACATGTGGGTTTTGCTTTATCTATTTAACTGTTTTTATCTCAACCCACGAGTTTTTTAACTTCTGCTCTATAGATTCTCTCACCCAGCAAGAGGAGTGAGCCAGTGGCTGTGGTTGCTTCAGGTTAAACCTTTACACCCCTCCCCCAGAAAAGAAAGATTAAATTACGTAGTATAAACCAGAAAATAATGCACCTGGGTAGCAAACCAAAGATATCCCACATTAGTCTAACCATCCTTTTGGGGTAAGAAAGAGTTTGAAATATAAATTGATATAGATCGGCAATTCACAGTCCTATGTGAAGCAATTGTGGAGAGGAAAAGGAAATTCAGTTGCAGATTGCATCGTTCAAGGTCCTTCCAGTAGAACTACTGGAGTGTTGCGCGCCTGTGCAAAACCCTGTTACTCTATAGGGGGTTATGCACACTCTACCCTGTAGGGGGATTATATCGTCTTGATTAAGAAGCGTGAATTATTACAGATGAGGACTGAAGTTCACACTGATTTGGGGCGTTTTATATCATAGTGTTTGCAATTTCTATATATTAAGTATTGCGTAAGAAGCTAGTGGAGCCCTCTAATAGTTAAATCCTTATAATCCATACTTGTGTGTGAGAAATAGGACTGATCTGGAGTGCTTTGGCTTTGCAATGAATAGTTGTTGACACCTTATTTAATTTTTCATTCTGAAAATCACTTCAAATTTAATGATTTTAGAACACATAAATTGAAGAAATATAAAATAATAAATCATGTCATTTCTGAAAATTTGTACTTACGAAAAATTAGTCTATTCTTTGCTGGATAATAAATATATTTCATTCCTTTGCATTTGAAAATGGCATTACTAATATTTTAACATTATAGATAATTTTCATTAAATATTTTCCTATGACATTATATAGTCACTTTTATTTAAAGACTGAAATTATTGTAAAGTAAGACATGTATCTTAATATTTTGGTTATCTCAGAAAGGAATAAAGCTATTAATTGTAAATGGAAACTTAATGTTCAATATATAGTATTTTTAGGTAAAGAAAACTGGAGCATTAAGCAATGGAATAGTCACAAGTGGGGATTTACAGACATTAACATCTGCTGTGTTATTTGAATGCTGTGGAAATGTACTGCAGAGTGCAAATAAAAATAACTCCACATTAGTGGACAAGATCCGGATTGAGTCTGTTTGCTAATATATACCACTGCTATAGTTTACAAATATTGAGTGCTAAAAAGTCCTTATATGTCATAATTTCCATATCAGTGAAAGCAGCTGTAGCCCATATTCACCATATTCACTGTTCCTCAAGCCCTGTCACAGAAAGCTTTTTTGTCATTTGAACTTGAATTTTTATAGCTTGACTTGCCAGTCATGAAACTTAGGAGTTAGTGATGGTGCATGTCCAGAGGAAAGTCAATGACAAGGGGAAAGGTGAAAGTCTTCTGGAGACCAGACACATGTCCAAGCATATTCTATTTCAAAAAAGAAGAGACTTGCTATGGCTTAGGATGCCTTCTCTTCAGTGAGAAGATATTTCCTTCTGAAATAGTTTTTTGTTGGTTTTTTTTTTTTTTTTTGTTACTGTAGCTTTTGTTTTATTTTGTTGGGGTTTTTTTGTGGGTTTTGTTGTTTGTTTGTTTTTGTTTTGTTTCTTTCTGTCTTTCTTACTTTCCTTTTAATGCTCTTTTATTCAGGATAGACCCACCGTGGATAGACAGGTGTCTAAGTCTCATAAGTAGCAAAATGGAGCACTGCTGCCATATCTTTTTTGTTTGAACTCGACCTATCAAACAAATATTTAGATGTTTGTAAATGTATTGCTTTAGTATGTAGGATTTTTCAAAGAGTTTTACTCTCCAAGACCTTTGGGCTTGTGCTTCTACTTTTATGTTTCCAGCTTGTTAAAATGGAAATGTCTTGGGCAGAGCAATCATGAAATGACTGAATTTTCAATCCTTCAAAAAGTCAGGGAAAAAGTCAGTAAAACCTCCACCTTAGGCTTCTGGAGGGCTGACTGTGGTCTGTTTAGGATGTTGGCTGGCAGAATTCCTTGGGAAACATTACCGAAGGACAAAGGGGTCCAGGAAGCCTGGACACACTTCAAGGATGAAATCTTTAAGGTACAGGAGCAGGTGGTCCCTACGTGCTGAAAATCAAGGTGCAGGGAGGATGACCAGCCTGGCTGAACAGGGAGATACTGCTGGAACTCAGAAAAACTAGAAGAAAATTTATCACTTGGGGAAGTAGGGACTGTCACCCCATGAAAAGTACTAGGATGTTGTTAAGGAGATGTTTCCATGTGATCAGCTGCATAACGTTCTAAGAATGCTTGGTCTTGTTCAGTGACTACAAAAAGAGCTGCACACTTCCATGTTGGTTCAGTGATCTAAGTTTACCACAAAATGAGTAAAAATAATAGGAAATGGTTTAAATGTGCCTTGCCTTTTTGTACTTGGACCTTTCATAACAGAAGTTTTTGTTGGTGGGAATGGAATCAGGCATTCACTCTATATGCATTTATATTGCTGCTAGTATTTTGTTGAAGGGACTCTGGGTAAACCCAGAGTAAGCAATAAAAGCCAAGTGTTTGTTACGGTCAGGCCAGGTTGGACAGGCCTTTGGCAAACTGGTCTAGTGGAAGGTGTCTCTGCCCATGGCAGGGAGGGAACTAGATCGTCTTGAAGGTCCCTTCCAACCCAAACTATTCTATGGTCTATAATTCAATGATTTAATGGGGTCATAAAGAATAAATACTGCTAATCCAAGGAACGTGGCTTTATAATTTGTAATATAGGAAAAAAGATAAAGGAAGCTATTTTTTTCCCAACTTCCTTAGTTTGCCTAAGAGTCTAATTTCCTTGCAGACCTTGGCCTCCTGAATACCAGTACTTCAGGTTTCATCTACAACCAGTCCTGTGATCTGTGGGTTCAGGAATACTTTACTGAAATAAAAATAAAAATGGGTTTTAAGTTTTGTAAAGATGAAATTTTGATTCTATCAAATATATACAATTTTTTTTAATTACTCTTACTGAAATTATTCCGTTCTTAACTATTATACTCCTTATGGCTCAAAAGGTTTTAATGTTTTGCAGAAAATTGAAAGTTTGAAGTATTTTTATTTAATGCAGTTGGTTTTAATGTGGATCACCAAAAATTATAGCATTTATTTTATTAGTATTTTTCAGCATTATCCATTCTGTCTCCAGTATTGTCAACCAGAATAATCCAATCACAAGAATATTTTTTTTTTAGTCAGACTTTTTCCCCCAACAGCAGTTAAAGAAAAAGTAATATTATCAGTAGGACATTAGAGGGAACTGAAATTGTTTGCTGCCTCAGAGATGTGCAACAAATCAGCTTAATTCCTAATACAATGTGTGGTTATTGAGGTCCTTCTATAGTGAAAAGGGTTTTTCCAGTTTTTCCTGCCAAGTAGGATCTTAACAGCTCTAAACCACAACTCCTTAGCAGCAATTTGAAAATGCATTTGAAGCATATGGATATTGAAGCGTGAGGGTATGGGCCATCTGGTTGTCATATGTCTACTTCGCATGCTTGGATTGGTTTGTCAAGGGTGTCAGAACTGTTTCTGAGGGACTATTAAACAAGAGAAAATCAGAATATTGCTGCAAAGCCATGAAAGGTCTTGAGCCCCGTTTCGTATGTCTGTCTTTAGTCTTAAGCTGTAATGTAAAATGAATATACTTACCAAATATGTTTGCTGTCTCCTGCTGCATAGGTTCAGAACCATATCCTTCTTCCTGTTCTGTTGGCTCTGATGTTCCTCAAATGGGACTAACCTGCAGGACTTGGTGTGTAGTTGTGCTCCCACAGCTGTGGCCCTGCTGGCACAGACATGGGGAGAAAACTACACCTTGGATTCAGAATGAGACAGAAAGCAGTGCCTGCTGCATCTCCTCCAGCCCTGCCTCCAAAGTCTGTGGCGTGTGTATTTGCTGCACTTAGCCATTTATATAACTGCTCTGTGTACCCAGCGACAATTTCATTTACACAGCAGCAGTAATCAGTTTACTACAGCTTTTTTATTTAAAATGAGATGCAAAAAGATACTGCTTTTTCTGCCTCAGGGAGGCAAAATTCTGACTCTTGGCATTTCACATGAGATTTAGAACCTCCAACAATTACTGTTAACTGTTATGTGGGAAAGTTTAGGCCTATAGTTGTCTATTCTTTCTTTTTATGCCTTATTTTTTCTTGGATGGAAGTCTCATATTTCAGGTACTGTACAATACAGCTCTTCCATAAAAAAAATTGTTTTGTTTTTTTGTGGTTGTTTGGTTGTTGTTTTGGTTTTTTTTGTTGCTGTTGTTTTGTTTTTTGGTGGGTTTCTTTATTTGTGGGTTGTTTTTTTCTTTTTGTTTGTTTTTTTCCTTATGTTTTACTGATTTTTTTTTTTAGTGCTGCAAGGGATTGAACACAGTATTATATAGCTCAGTGTAGTCTTTGTGGAGAATGGTGCCATAACATGAGACATGTACTTGTTGGGATCCAGGTAATCATCCTCATTTTCTGGTATTTATTAAAATGGAAAGTTGATCAACAAGCAGAAAATTGCTTTGAATATTAATGAATAGAGTAGAAATATACCGCATTCATATGGAAAGGTTTCTAATATTTTCCAGTCAAAGCTCCATGACCAAGAGACAGGCAGTGATGTATAATTAATCACGAAAACATTTTATCTACCCTTATTGATATGTGTCAGTAATACACAGTAATTTTTTTGTAACTGGCTGGCAAGAAGTATGGTTCTAAAAATGGAGTAAATCATCGACTTCTGCTATTGAGAATTCTTTGTAACTTTTCTGTCACATACAGAATACTTTGATGATCAGAGCTGAAATAACTACTCTTGGTGTCAATTGCAGTAAAGGCAAGCGGTTTGCTGGAGATGTTTTGCAGTTCAAATCCAGACTAGCACGCTCTTCTGGAATAGCACGTATTCCATGCGATAATGGAGACACCGAATACCAAGTCCCAAAGTTTACATAAAAACATCCCTACGGTGATGGGTACTTTAAAATCAATGGATTTTGTGAAGAGCAATGAGATTATTACTGTTTATTTTGTCTGCCAAACCAAATTGCTTGGAACTAGATGATCTTAAGGTCCTTTTCAACCCTAACTATTCTATGATTCTATGAAATTAATTTTTTTAAATCCCATTCTGTATATTGCTCTGCTAAGATTTCTTCCTTGCCATGGATGTTGTGTGAGGTCTTGCATTTTGTGCAGCTTTCTGGAAATTCAGGACTGCTTTTTTTGTGCTGTATCTGTATCTTTCCTAAACTAGTTCTTGCCTTTTAACCTTGTAATTGTGTTCTGATAAAATACTGCGTCAGCCACAAAGCCAGCAGTTTTTCTCCTCCCCATTTCCTCTCTGAACTTGACTTCAGCTATAACACAAGCTGCAGAAGCCATGCTTCTGCATCCCATTCCATAGTGTATGCTTTTGTGGCTTTTGGTTCCAGCATCCTGCCTGTTTGAGTGCTGGTATTTGCACAGGTGTAGGTCTGCTGTCTGCATTGGTGAAGGTGCTGCTGCTATGGACATGGAGATGGATGTTGGACGTTGCTCTAACCCAGTCTCCCGGGCCACCAATCTGGCACCTCCAATGCAGCTGCTGCCGGATTCTCACTGAAAAAATATTCCTTCCTGTGTTCTCTTTGGGTTCCTCTCAAAGTTTGACTCATTTTACTTGGATAAAAGTATTTATGCTGCTGAAAAAAAATTAAAATCATTAATAGTATTTATGCTAGAAAGTATATTTTCACTGAGGAAAAGCCATCATGTGCTGATTACAGGGTAACCAAAACTAAAAAGAAAACCAGCTTGTATTTCTGGTGCAAAGGCCTTCTTTCCCTATAAGAATATTTACATGCATTCATGTGAAATAGACTACTTAATTTATTGTGTTCTCTAATATTGATAATTTTTTTCAAATACTTTTTATTTTTCTCTGAAATCTAAGATGACTCTTCTGACTGAGATGAGGAACAATGTTCTCCAATGTAAAAGCCAATATAAAATGTGTATGGCATCATATAAATATTTATCTGTTGCTCTTGTAGCTGAACATTACTTCATATATGTATCTGAAAACCAATAGATGCAGTTATGCACATTTGATGATTTCTTGAAAACAGAGACTTAGAAAACTTTTTAAACTGAATTATTTTAGTATCAGAGTGATCGGAAGGAGCAAGGGAAGGCAAGGTCATTTTAGGAGTCCATTAGATTATTTCTAATATTTTAGGCAGTACGCATTCTAGTGCATTGTCAACAAAAAAAACAGATCGCTGACGCTGTTTCCCATGAAAAAAAGCACAAGATTTTTATTCCTTTCTAGTCTTTTCAAATAGTGTTACGCACAGAGTAATGAGTGATGGAGGAGAAGCCAATAGCTGTTTCCTTGACTTGTGTTTAGAAAATGAGTTCTTATAAGGGTCTCTTGGAAAAAGTTTACTGCATTCAAACATTAAATAGAATCCCTTCAGAAGTGTTGTGAGGGTATTTTATTTATCTCACAAATTCAAGTTGTATTTAATTATTTATTTTCATACTGCTAATGTTTTTTTTGGTGCTGTTGATGTTGCAAAAAAAACAATGCATTTTGTGGGGAAAGGATTTTTGCAGAAAATTCAACTGAACAGTGGGTTTGAGAACACATTTCAAATTCCTGAAAATACTTATTTAATATAATTTTGACACTATTTCCTGTAGTCTTTAAAACATCTTGAAACTCATTGATTTCAAATTCAAAATGCAGTACTGCTACTTCTTTGTGGCATCATGGTTTAACTTAGGAAGCCTGGAATTCTTAGGTACTACTGTATTTTTGATTTTTTAATTCATCAAGTTGTTAGCAACAAATACAGGATAAGATTATGGTTTTCTTATGTTAAACTAATGCTTTAGTACCTAGCCATCACAGTGTGGCTTGTCCCCATTCCCTGTGTTCACACCTCAATTACTGGAAATATGGAGGTTTATAGAGCACTTCCACAACACAAGCATCAAAATATTTTCTTGTATTTTTAAGTGTTTTTCAAAGGGATATGTAAGCATGAGTGCAATGAGATGATAATGGCAAAAACCTGTAGGCTGAAATGCTGCTTTCTCAACTCCTTTCAGGTTTCCACTGAATATAGATCTTATTTTTTCTTTTTTTTCTTTTCTTTCTATAATTTCAGTTTGTAACTGAAGTTCATCTACTGGAGTTAAATGTGCTGCTGATTGCTGAAGCGTCTTAGCCCCCAAGCATATTGTCAGTATTAACCTTGCACCTTTAATAAGTTAAGACAGTCCTGCTTGTAAGTCTGCTTTCTCTCATGATGCTGTACTGCCCCAGGCTAACAGCTGCACTTAGCTAAGGCATGGACCTGAAATCCTCTTCACCGAGTCCAGAGGGGCAACACAAACATTTTCTATGAAGAGATTTAATTTGCCCTTCTATTCCCCCTGAAAATTCCTGGTAGCTTTTATTTCTTTCCTTGTTTCAAGGAAGAGAATCCATGTTTCCCCATGTAGAAAAATCAGTTCACCCCTTCCCCTCTGATTTGACCATTTCTCAAAGCTGTGGCATCTCTTTTGTCCTGTGCTGCATTAGCCATGGAAAATCTCCAAAGCTTTTGCCGTGCTGCCTTTTCCTGCATCCGGCTATTTTTGTTCTCTTCTGTGTACCCAATCAAGATGCCTGTAGAAGCAGTAGAAAAGTAACTACTTTTAGAAGACAACCTGCTGCCTTTTATAATATTTCTCCCAGTCTTTGCAGTAAAACTGAAGTTTAGCAGTACTAGCCTTCTTATGGTTCATGCTTCTCTCTAATAGTTGAAATTCAAGGCTAATGAGTACTGATAATGCAGTGGGTTTTCCAAGTTCTGCTGCAATATGAAATTTCTTCTTATGTACCTTGAGGTGTAATGCCACCACCTAATGCTTCTTGCTTGAGTGAGAAGCCAACTGGGTTCCTTGAAAAGGTTGGAAGCATCCTAGAAATTGAAAGGGTTGCATAGACACATAAGTATTTTATTTCCTATTCTTTTTTGTGCCTTTCTGTGTATAAATTAATATTTTGAGGGAGCTGGGAATTCCTGGAGTAATGGATAAGCAGAGATTGATCCTTGTTCATGGCCAAAGTCTGCTTTCATACTGCAATACTGCAGGCACTTTCTTGTTTACAGTTATCAACCCCACAGAGTATTAGATTTAAAAAGTAAAAATAATAAAAAAAAGAACTAACTCTAAATTGCAAAAAAAAAATCAGTTAAATTCCATTAGTGACATTAGAGCAGGCACACTGTACTGCCTGTGCTTACTTTTTAAATATAAATGTCTTAAAAACAGGAACATAAAAAAAGCTAAACCGCATCTGTAACCAGAAAATTTAAGACTGAAGATGGGTATTATTTCAAGTGCTTTAAGTGTTTTAAAAAAAAATCCAAACCATGGAGTAAATAGACAAATTGTTACTGCACAGCCACATCCCCCACTGGGCAAAATCTTCACAATTTTAAACATTAGGAATGTCTTAAAATAAAAGGGAGAATAAAAAAAAAAAAAAGTATGTATATGGCATATGTACTTTTTGCCTTTATTTTATAATGTAGTTGTATCTTGAAAGGAAGAATATTCTTTTGTGTGGTACTAGAGCTCATTTGTCTTAGAGCACAGCAGTTACAACATTATTAAGAGATTGGAGTGCAATCTTTTTTTAAAAAAATGCAAATCAATAGAATTTTTTTTTTTGAAAGGTACTAAGATACAGGAAATAATTTAATTCACTTTACAGTAGCTCTTACTTGTGTATGACTGAGGAACAGCGTTTTTTTCCAAGGCCTTTGAGTCGTATAGAGCAACAGGAAATGAAATGCAAATGTAATAATTTTTAAAAACGTTTTCAGACTTTTTGGCTTTTGGGGTATTGGAGTTTCACTTTAAATGGGTTCGGAATTCTTCCTGTTCATCTATATAATAGCAGAAGTTTTATCTGTAAGTTTATGAAATGATGCTTGGCGCTTGTTCCTAACCATATGGATTGAGTCACTTCTCTTGTTTGAGATGCCTTATAATTTAAAAAGTATTAGTATGCACCAGTTTTGTCAGCTACATTTATAAACTGAAAACTTAAAAACCATTCCTGAAAGAACAATATTTCTCCCAAATTCATTTGTCAATTGCAGAAGCTTCATGCAGGTGTCCAGCGCTGTAGAACTGAAAACATTTCTGCTTTCCCAATTAACCTATGCAGTGGGTTTGATGAGGTCTTTAAGTTGTTTTGTTTTGTTTGGTTGGGTTTTTTAAAATCCTTTTTCTCCTGGAGAGTTCCAAGTAGCTTTTTATAAGGTTCTGAGTGACAGGGAAAAAGAAAAGTGAGATGAAGAAGGGAAATACTTAGGAGGTGACACTGTGGTAGTCTGTAGGCTGGTTATTGCAGAAAAATCTTCTTCTGGTATATTAGGATTTTTAACTTTAACTGTAATCTCACATCCAAGCATAGACAGTTTGAAAGAGTGGGGGAGAGAGGGCGAGGGAGAAGGTATGGCATAGATATTGCCCTGGTTATTAGATTGTGGGTGTTCACTTGTTTAATGACAAAAGAAACATTGTTGCTGTCTGGTTGAATCTAAAGCAATCTATGAGGAACCTAAGTGGGTGGTAGTAAGTAATTAAATGCCCAAGTATCTTCCGAATGCCTGATGTGTCCTGGAACCTCAATTTTTTATGTCACTGCTTCTTGCTTGTCAAGCTTATGAACTGGGAGCCAGGAAACCAATACATGTGTCAATTGTACAGTGAAGTGTGATATTTGTAAACACTCTCTTATCTCTGCAGAGACCTAATAATATTAAAATGATGATTGATGCCTCTGGAATACAAATATAGGAATTAGATACAAAAGGGGTTTTTTGGTTGGTTGGGGGTGATTTTTTTTTTTTGTTATAAATGGGCATTTCTTTGGGAAATGAGAAAGATTAGTAAAGTTTCTCAAGAGAGAGAGGCACTCCTGAATAGTAAGTACTTTAATCATTGCAGTGAGCCCCTTCCATTCTAGGAGATCAAAATTCAAGCCCCTCTCACATAACTTATGTCTGGAAATTGCACTGGGGCCTTGTACTACCTTTTCTAGCTGCTGTCATTTTCCACACATTGTTCATCTGGGAGTTCCTGAGGTTGAATGAAGTCTTTAAAAGCTTTCACAAAAATAATTCTTTTTTTCTGCTTAGCTTTATATTAGGGACTATTTGGATTGAGTGATGTGCATGTAAAATTCACCAATGTACTGAAATAAACTTCCTCTGCAAACAAGCCCCTGTTGTGGAAAAATACCTGCAAATGGATTTTCCATCTTGCAGCTAATCTTCATTGCATGGCTCAATCTGAGATATTAGAATTTTGTTGAATATGATGTAATTAGTTTTTATGGTTTGTTGTATTGCTTTTTGTCACAAGTTTTACAACACATTTTATGTACCATAACAGAGTAAAAGTCTTGTGGAGCAGTAGTGGTATATAGAATATGCTCTTTAATAAGCGAGGTGCATACAGAAAATTATCAGTTATTTTTCCTAATAATTGATAAGTGTAATAGAAAAGCTATGTGAGAAATTTAACATGATCTCTATCAGTTTGCTTCCCTGTTGCAAAAGTCAGTTAAAATAAATATATTTAAATCAAACTGGTGTTAAAGTAATATTGATAAATTTTATTTATAAACACCTTCACTCAAAAATGAATAGAAAATTGATAAATTTCACAGAAGACTTCTGTTCATCATCAAATATTACTTTTCTAGCTGTAATGATCTAAATTGTTATTACAGCTGTAAATATTGCTTCCATTACGTGCAAAATTTACTACACACTGTCAAAGAAGGGAAAGTGTTGACCAGATAAGTGGACTGCGCACTACAATTCCTCACTCAGGTACATGTTGAACCTATAACAGGATTTCCATACTGAGAATGAAGGAGTCACTGGGTGGCATGGCTTAGTGTGAGGTGTCCCTGCCCATGGCAGGGGGTTGGAACTAGATGATCTTAAGGTCCTTTCCAATCCTAACTATTC
>JARCZZ010024602.1:0-14041 GCA_030323915.1 Brotogeris chrysoptera | reverse complement strand
CTGACCAAAGAGGTTATTCCATACCACAGCACGTCATGCCCAGGATGTGAAGACAGAGAGCAGAGACCCGGAAGGGTGTGGTGGTGCATTGGGGATGGTTTGCTGCTGGGCGGTTCACTGGCTGAGTCGGGCTTGGTGAACAGTTGTATTCTCTTTCTTTGTGCTTCTCTTGTCATTCTTATTATTGGTGGTAGCAGTAGTGATCTGTGTTATACCTTAGTTACTAAACTGTTATCTCAACCTGTGGGAGTTGCATTCTTTTGATTCTCCTCCCATTCCCCCGGGACTGGGGGAAGAGAGGGGGTGTGAGAGAGGGAGTGACTGCGTGATTTATTGAGGGGCTTAAACCACGACACAGTCAAAATGAGAGAATTTTCCTTTTTTAGCAATCAAAGCTGAAATAATATTTTTTTTTCCAGAAATAATATGATGAAAATGGCTTGAAAAGAAGAGAGTAGAAAAACCTAAAAGTCATAAATTGATACAATCCCAGTAGATTGTGATTTGTCACTGATACCATTCAAACACAGATTAGAAAATAAATAAATAAAAACCCAACAAACTTTACAACTTTTAGTATTGATTGCTTGTGTTTGTTGTAACTGTACTGAGCTGGATATGCACCAGGAGTAGTTGTAAATCCATATTATATAAAGTCTTGAAACAATATTGTGGCCAGATTTGGAAAGCACACTTCAAAACAGGCAGTGGAGAGTCTTTGGGAAAAAAGCAGCATAAAAGGTTAATAAATGACCTATGAAGGAGGGTTGATAGATATTTTTTTCTGGTGAAAAGGAGCATGAAAGAAAAAGAAGGGAAGGCTGAGAACAACATTCTCTACATTTACCATGTTAATTTGATTCACTAACTAAGTATGTGTTTGGTATATTCACTATGACTTTTCATAGTACCTGTAGCAGGTAGGATGAAAAGTGATATATCTTGCTGTGTAATGAAAGACATTTGGGTTTCAAAGAAATTTCTAACAGGATAGTGAGGAAATTTATTTCAGCATTTGAAAAACTGGATTAATTTCTCTCTTGGAAGACCTCAAAATGAGGTTAAGCAACTATTGTTCAATTTACTTAAATGGATTTGTGGAGTGAGACAGGGATGAAAAAGATGACCTCTTCAGAGCTCTTCTAATGGTATTTTATTGTATTTCATATTATATTTGTGCTTATAATTTTCTTTCCTAGCAAAAGCACTGAAAGGTGAATGAATTTAGAATAAACGTTCATGATCACAGAGAACATGTTTATTTGCAGTTAAGGCTTTGAGATATTTTAAGATTTTCACATTACAAATATCAGTGTTGCATTTGAATGTGTAAAAGTGTTATCTATGAATGTAATTAAGATTCAACAGAAATCCATAAATGACCTGCGATCATTAGTGCTTCTTGACAGTAAGATCATAAATCATTTCTGAAACCTTATTGGAAACCCAGAGAAAACAGCTTTTCCCTTTGACGAAGTCGAGGGCATGACCTTCAGTGCTTCTATAAGAAGTTTGAATAGTCACTTGTAAAAATTTTAAAGTTAGTACTATTTGAGTGTTCTCAAAAATGTGATAAACTGCCCCTGTATCTCAGACCTCTGCACAGCAGTACATTAGTTGCATTTTTTGACTGGGGATAATCAAAAGGTAGATGTTGTTCATGATAAACCTCCCTTTTTTGACAAGAGCAAACCCACAATGTTTCTTCGCTCTGTGGACTCTGAAATTGTTTCACAGTTTCTGTTAATAGTCTTGCATATTTTCTCCTTTTTTTTTTTTTTTTTTTTTTTTTTTTTCCACTCGACATACTAATAAGGCTTAGATTAAAATCTATTGCAGCGGAGGCAAGGGACAGTATGTTGACTGACACTAGGGACAGAAATAGGAACTTCAGAACAAAAGGCATATGCCTCAACTGCTTGGGCTGAAGAGCCAGCTTCAAGGTGAGAGGTTGTCAAGTGTCCCATCAAGTATACTGTATGTGACACAGTGAGCCATCCTACAGATGAGTAATTTGAAGAATAGAAAAAGGATGGGGATTATTTAAGGAAGCCAAGGTGCCGGTGGCAGATGCATGATTTTACTACAGGGTATTTGTAGTAGGAATCTAAATTCCACAAATGCTCAGCTGCTTCTGTGGTATGCTGGAGGTCCCCTAACAATATGATTCAGAGGTGTTTAGCATATTTAACAATGAATATGTTATATCTTTTAATATAAAATTTTAGTTTAAAATTTTTCACAAGTCCCTTAGCAATTTCTTTATTATGCTGCTCAGAAATGATCAAGTTAAGATGGTGTGCCAAATGCAGTTTTTTCTCAGGCGCAATGATTTCTGCATTAGCACTCTTTCTTGCCATAGCAGCACTTCAGCAATTCAACAAGATGGGTTTATATTCCTTTTTAAAAAGGATGCTTTTTACATTTCCTCACTCCGCTGTGCCTAATATGTGAACATTGAGGGACAAAAGAGTGGTCAGTGTTTCCATAATGGCATGGACCCTAGTAGGTTCATGCATATTTGCTTATTATTAAATGGTTCACATGCCTTTAACCCATCAGTTAATGGAGCACAAATCTCTCAAGATTTGCATTTTGCTTGCTATTCTAGTTTTTAAACTCATAAGCTCCCTGCCTAATGACAAGAATATTTACCCAGGTTAATTGATATAATCTCCTCAACATAAAGTGCCCTAGGAAACAATTTAGAACATTTACATGTTGTATTAACATCTCATTATTTTATTCAACACCCCCAGAGCAAGTGGGGATGTAGGATGACTGGAATGTGTTTTCTAATGGCATTTTCTCTAGAAAAAAAGTCATCTACTTCTAACATACCTATCTGTATGTTGTCTTTTGCTTAAGACATTAAATATCTGAGCATGCAGCTATTTCAATATGAAATGTCAAAAAGTTTGAATTTTTTAAATGGAAAAACGCAGGAAAGCAGATAAAACAGGATTGGAATTTGTTGTGGAATAAGTAACTCTTTATAAAAATGTTACTATCTCAGGTTCAGTTGTTGCATCTTTTTCTTCTCTTGTCCGTAAAGCATTTATTTATGTGGGTGATTTTTTTCCCCCTGTATATGTGTTTCATGCTGAGTCATTTCAAATCATCTCAGTATTAATTTTCTTGGCAGCAGACTGAAAGCAAAATCTTGTACTTTTCTGCTCAGGTGGGAACAGGAAGACTGATGTTGGTGTACATAGGAATGAAGAGAAATACTTGTTCTCTGCTACTGGACTGAATGAAATTAGGGCAGAGTAGACTGTCAATAGGAAGTTATGATGAAAACCAATTAGAACAAGTCCTGCATTATAAATGGGAGTGAAGTATCACCTCGTAAGGCTATGGACACATCTATGTGAAAACTAGGAGGATATGTTTGTCCAAGTATTTAGATAATGTCATGATACTTATTAAACTGTTTAATAAACATGTATCTGTCTTTAAAGAGATATTTTAAATGGTTAATCCTCATTCAACTGATAAAATATGTTTCAATTCCACTCTTTCTGCCATAAAAATACTGTCTTTCTGCCATAAAAATACTGTCCTTGTTTTTCTAGATGAGAAAGTGGCTTTCCATTTAATTCTGTCTATGATTAGTTCAGCTCCCTGTTCAAACAGGAGCCTCTTCTTCTGTAGCCTCTTCAATTTCTTGTATCCTTTCCCCATGTTCCAGCTCTAAATCAAAGAAGAAATGACTTGCCACTTTTTTCTAATAAACACCAACAGCTGGAAAAAAAGTAGTCTTGACTAGTTCTTATCTGTTCTCTATACATTATGAAAACTTTTTTTTTAAAAAATATGTTTCTTTTGGAATATTTTGCACAGCCACTCACTTTCCTGGCGTTTTAATGTTAGCCAAATGCAGCTTCTATGAGGTTACACTCTCATGAGGAGTAGGTTGCTGTTTTGATGGGAGATTACCAGGAAAACCCAGTTATTCTAAGCTGTCATTTTGGTGTCATTATTAGTTTTATCTAATGTATCAATACTGAGCACTCGAGAACGATTTTAATGAAAATGGAATTGCAGTCACAACAGGGATTTACTGGTCTACAACAGGGATTTACTGACCTACCTGTCTCTTTCCTCTGAAACTTGATATTTAGACATCACATTATTACATTCAGAAGTTTCTGTTTGAGTCCTATTTTATGCTCTGATGATCAAGTCATTCTAAACTCTGAGGTTTGCATCCAGGTATCAATACAACCATACAACCATACAGCCACCCAGCCCTGATAGGACAAAGCTGCTCACAGCATGGTTATTACAGAGACCATGTAGGACAACAATAGCGCATCCTGATTCTGGAGGTTCTCAGAATATAGTGCTGTCTTTTGCTCTTCATCTGAAAACAGACTGTTGTAATCTGATTCTTCATTGTTTTCCCAGCATTGGGGAAATTGTTGGTGTAAATTGAGTACTTCTTAAGCAAGAGGTGGTGATTTTAATAGTCCCTGGTGGATTTTGTATTTCCTTGCATTTAAATTCTTTTTCATTAAAAGTTCATTTTTACTGTCCAAAACATTAAGTGGCAAGTTACTGAAGTTAGGCATGACTCTTAACAAGTTTTGATCCCAGCTACTTTGTGTTTCATTGGCGTTTCCTAATTTTTTGTGATGAGGGAAAATGAGTTCTGTTCTGTTCACTTTCTCAATTCTAAACAGAATTCTGTCTGTTCTGTTTATTCATGCATTTTTTTTTTTAGTCCATTAAACTGTCTTTCATACATATGGCTTTATACACCTTTTCCTCTTCCTAATTTTCTTTAAATTAACATCCTTCATCAGGTTATTTTTTTGGCTTTTTTTTCTTTGCCTGTCAACTTCTAATTCTGTATTCATATGTAATGGCACACATTTTCTCTCTGTGAAGTAACTGGGAGAAGTAGACAGATGAAGGCTTCCAAGATACTTTACTTGTTGCCTCTCCTACTTCCCTTTCCCTGTCATCTTAGTAGTTCCACCTGTCATGAAGGCCCAGCATTACTCAGAGGAGTGCAAGTTTTTTGCTTCCTACCTCTTTTGCAGTAGATGCTTTTTGGTCCTCAAAACCACTGCATGACAGTTGAAGCTGGGCAAGTATTTTGTTACTTATTACATTTTTAAAATAAATCAGATCTATTAACAACATTAAGAATCAATGAAGTGCTGCAGTCTTTTGTGGTTAAGTTTTCACTGAATAATTCTACTGGGGATTTTTCACACTGGATGTCATTCACAAACTTTTAGTTTTATTCTGGTCTTATTTATTTGTGCTGACCAAGTCGGTTAGCTAAATTGCTTGATATTAGTATTAAATACTTAGAGCAATTCCCTTCTCTGTTTTCTTCTTTGCCAGCATGGATGTTTTCTGGATAAATCTATCTTTTCCCCTCCCTTAAATCTCAGTCTCCTGAAGTTCTGGGGCGGGGGGGGGGGAAAGAATAAACAAACCTTGTTTAAAAAATACCTGGCTTATTTCTGCAAGTAATGGTTGCAAACTGAACTAAACCAGTATTGGTGCAGGCGCAAAACTAATCTTAGAAAACTTCTGTGCTTTAAAGTAAGCTTCATGAAGAGCAAAGACTCTTGAAAGTTATTGTTTATTTCATATCTAATGTAAATCTGAGAAACTTGATGAACACAGCATGAATATTAAACTCCAAGGTGACAAGAAGATTTCCTGGTCTGTTTTGTTACTGTTTAAGATTCAAACAAGTGCTACATGGAATAACAAGCATCATAATTAAGGAATTTGATCCACTTTCTTTTCCTGGAGGGTCTGCCCAATTTGATTCCAGTGACACAGCAACACCCAGAGGTACCCGGGCTCTTGAGCCTCACAAAACTGCTTCCGTCCAGGAGGAGAAACAGAGAGAATGATACGGAGCTGGGAGGGGGCAGAGAGAGATTTTTATTGGAAGCCGTTAAACTGGTTGCTATGAGACCTTCTCCAGCTACACAGGCACAGCAGCGAGTGCGAGGCTGATAAATTGTACCTCTTTCGTTATACCTTTCCTTTCTACCGCCTTCTGTTTTTCCTCCAATGCAGCTTTTATAGTTGTTTTAAGATCAGAGAAAGCACCTGCCAGTTGCTTTTTCTTCCCTTTTGCTCCCTTCTTCTGCCTCGTGCAAGATGGAGCTAGAAAACAAAATGATCAGCTCCTCCAGCAATTCTTCAGCAGGCTCCAGAGAGTACAAGGTGGTGATGCTAGGAGCAGGGGGAGTTGGCAAAAGCGGTAAGTTTCAGCAACCGCATATTTGGGGAGAAGGGGTGAATTGGGAGTCTAAAGTTCACGGAACAAGAACATTATTTAATGAGGGGTTTCATTCCTCTTTCTCTTGCACACGGCTTGGATAAAAGACTTGTTTTATAATAGTTCATGACTGGGGCCGTGAGTCAGCTTAATTTGTTGCAGAGTGAAATGTTATAAGCCTTTTAATTGGATGATTCTGTATAGCTAACCTGGGCTCCACTGAGGAGCTTGCTGCTGTTACTTTAGCAGTAAGCGGTCATATCCCTCTAACAGTTGGTGAGGGGTGATGGTGTGATGAACAGTATGAATGTAACTTGTTGGCCTGACAGTCCTTGTGTTCAAGCAGGAATGAAACTAACTGCAAAGTAAGTCAGCTGTATAGTGCAAAGTCGGGGGATGCATACAGTGCCTGTCTTCCCTTCCCTGTATCTCTTTGATTTTTTTTGCTGAGTGTCATTATGGCTTAGCTGGTGTTAGTCTTCTCTCCTTACCGGACAGTTGCAGGATGCATGTCTGAGTCTCACTCCAGATGATAAGGTAGATTTGCAGCTTATTTTAATATCACCGCCCAGCACTGGAAAGATATGCTAGTGTCTGACAATGGTATCTCTTCGGAGGAGTCATTATTTTCTCCAGACAGTTTTTTCTTTTTCCCAGATATTATCACCTTTGATTCATTCTCACTGACACTAGCATTTTCTGTTCTTAAAAAGACTTTGCTGAACATGCAGTGTTTGTCTCAGAAGCCAGTGTATTGAGCTGGCCACACAACAAGCGTTTGATTAGATGTTGTGTAAATTAAAACAAAAAAGGGAAGAAGAAAACACAGAACAGAAAAAGGATAATACAATATATCCAGGCTAGCTTTCAAAGAAATTGCAGGATAAATAAGCTGTGAAACTAAACTGTAATAATTATGTAGCTCAAACAAGTTTATTTCCCATTCAAACAGCAAGACAAGGTATAGATGCAGAAAAGAATTAATTATTCGGGCTGGATATAATTTCCTCTTGGTATCTGTTTTCTTGTTATGTTTGGCTTCAACTTAAGTGTTACATCTGTCAATAAAGGTTGTCTCCCATAAGTATTGCTTAACCAAGCAAACAAATCTTGTCCAGATGTTATGCCACAATCACTGTATAAAATGGGAAAGAAGAAAACACTGTTTTTTTCAGAGTAACTTTCTGCAGTTTTCAATGGTAAAGCAGGTATCCAGGATGTGTCAGCTGGAACTTTCAGTAAAATGTCACTTTTTTTTTTTTCTTTTTTTTTTTTTTCTTTCTCTGAGTGCATCCGAAAGATGGCAGCAATTTTTCCTAAGGATATTATTGTGAGAACGATGTAATTTTAAATACTCACCAAAACAAAAGATGCTACAAACTATACCATAATCATAGTAAAACTGAACCGTAACAGCCAAATTTTACATATTCATTGAGAAAGTTTTAGAGTTCCCATTTATTGTTAGAGTTCTAAAGCACAAATGGTGTTTATTCAGATCTTGTTCAGAAAACATTAGCTGTTGATTTCATGAGAATAAAGGCTTCAAATCTGTAATATAAGGTAGTGATACACCTCCAAGCCTGAGGACCACGTGAGTATTCAAGAACTGTGTGTGTGTGTGCTCTAGAGAAATGAAAATAGGACAAAGTACGTAGTTAGGACATTTAATGGGAGTGTGAAAACCTGTAGTTTTCACAAAAGTGAAGTTTCTGGGGTTAAAAACGGCAACTTGGAATTAAAAATACAGAAGAAGGGAGGTGGGCCATTCATAATTTACTGGCTATGAACTTCCAGCATGGAAAGGACACAGAATATTTCAGTAGAATCATGAGAGATAGTCCAACTGACAGAATTCTGTTAGAAGTAAGGAAAAATTTATGTCAATCCATAAATCATACATGCTGTTGTGTAGGCAGGATTAATTTACACTGGATTAAAAGCAGAAAAAGGCCTGATTCACTACTTTCATTCTGCAAGAAGAGCTCTGTTTTCCCCTAATGACCTAGATTCACTCTGTTGAGTAAGTCATGAATTTAACAAAAAAAAAAGTTTCAGAATAGAAAGTATTCTGTAGAATAAAGATCTGAGATTAAAAAAAAACCCAGAAGTTCAATTACGAGTTTATACTTAGATAAGTGATATATGGGATGATACATTGATAATATCATGGCTTTTTCCCCCTTCTTTTCACACTTTCTTTTCTTTTTAAGTCATGATAAAAGCTTTAGTGTCTGTGGTGAGTTGCTGAGTGGGAAACCTCCCTCTGATGAAAGTCTTTCCATTCCTCATTTTGTTCAATATTAATTAATTCAGATTTGGAATTTTTCTTAGGAAACAAGCTGCAGAATTGTTAAAAATTTCTTTTGCCCTGGGCATAGTTCACTTTTAGAGATCCCGTGAGCATTTTGATCTTCTGTTTCCCACCCTCTTGTGCTTTCTTACTGTGCCACTTCAGACTGTATATATGGAGGTCTTTGCACTCAAAATTACGTGCTTATTACAAGGGGCTAAGTGTTGTGACTATATATGTGGACAGGGAGGAATGAGGAAGAGGACACCACAGGTGGATGTTCTGTTGATGCTGGTGCTTACAGAATATTTGCTTTCTTTTGTCTCTTGAGTTCTGTTCTCTGGGATGTCAGAAGGACAGCCAACCTGCTGTTATAAGGACTATTCAGTGTAGTAGAAATTTTGTAAGAATTGTTAATAGAAGATAAAGTCAGCACATCCAAGCCTGATACTGATCACATTCAGAGTGATGATGTTTAAACTGCAAATAGTTTAAAAATTGCTACTTCAGGGTCCCCACATTTCATAATCAGTGGCAGAAAAAAAAAAAAAATAAATCTCTGCCACTATTTGACAGGTGGGGAAAAAGTGCCACCCCAAACCCAGAGTTCAATATAACTAAATGTGCAAAGCTATATGTATTCCTAGCAGTTGATTTCTGTATTGTAATTACAGATCATAGATTCCTTAAAATGAGTTATCCCTTCTAAGACTTCTGAAAAAAAAATGGATTTGTTTGTAGAGCAATATGCTAATTTATTACTTCGTGTAGGTGTGTCAGACATCAAGAAGAGCTATACACTCTACTGCAAGTACAGGCCAAAATTAGGCTAGAACCAGGAATTAAACTGAAATAACATAAAAGTAAGTTTTTACTGACTGTCATTTGATTATAGTCCAAACAGGAGCTGCACATTTCTAAGATTTTGATGTTCAGTCTTTGGTTCAATCAGAAGTTTCAGGTCAGCTCAGAGGTTTCAGGAACTCTGTACTGTTCAAACCTACTTCAGGTTGCCTGATGTAGGTTTTAAACCCTAAGAGTCTTACTGATTTTGAAACAGTTTTGCTTATATAATTTATAAATACCTTCAGAGATCTGCATCAGGACAGTTAAACACTCTCATGGTCCCTAGTATGTTGCAGCTCAGACCTCTGGGCTTAGCTCTTATTTTTCAGTGTTACAAAAAATACACAAAAAACCCCTCTAAATCCTGAGGCCATGCAATACCAGCTTAGCGAACTAATTACACTAATAACAATAATTAACTGCTTCATACTCTGCAAAACTTAAGCAATAATCAGCTGAGGGGTTGCACAGTGGCTATCAGGCAGAACAAATTGATGTACCTCTACAACTGAATAAAACCAGGCACTGTCTGTTTAATAAAAAATTGTTACTACCCATGCATCCTTCAGATGCTGAACAGATTGCACTGTAATCTGTCTCTTCTTAGCTGAATGAAAATGCTATTCTTGTTTCATTGTTTGTTTGTTTGTTTGTTTCCCTAATGTTAGTTCAATTCGACGTGTTTATGGGTGAAGATGATCTACTGTTCCTGGTAAAAGGAATTACATGGTTAACCATAGAATGGGTATATCATAGATGCCTAGTAAATTTAATGCCACCTGTTGCATTTTAGATAAGGAGAATTATTAAAATGTAAAAAAATGATAAATATTTGTTGCTAGTAATTTGTTTTTGTCTTAGAGGAAATTTGCATTTTTCAAGATTTATTTCTCAGACTGAGTTGATTGCTGGTTTATTTGTTGCCACCCTAAAAATAATAAAGGGATTGTCAAATGAAGAACAGTTTCTCTTAGGGTTGTTAGAGCAGGAGTATTGTAGAGAAGAGAACTGTATTTCTCAGTCTGGTTTGGTCAAGGGAGGAATGCTTACTGTATTGGTTGCTGTTTTTTTTTTTCTTGGTCAATGTTGAGCAAATGCCATATTTCTACAGAAACACATCTTTGGGCATGGGCAGCTTCTGTCTTTTCCTGTAAATCAGATTAAACACCAAAGACTTTTTAAGTGCAGAGTTCTGATGTTTAGGTTGGAAGAGACCTTCAAAGATCATCTAGTCCAATCCCGTTGCAATGAGCAGGGACACCTTCAGCTAGATCAGGTTGCTCAGAACCACATCAGCCTGGCCTTGAATGTCTCCAGGGATGGGGCGTCCACCACATCTCTGGGAAGCCTGATATTCATTACCTTCAAAATTCTGCCACCCTCACTGTAGAGAACTTTTGCCTCACATCCAGGCTGAATCTCCCCTTTTTTAGTTTAAAGCCATCACCCCTCATCCTGTTGCAACAGGCGCTGATGAAAAGTCTTTCGCCGTCTTTCTTACAGGCTCCTTTTAAGAACTGAAAGGCCACAATAAGGTCTTCCTGAAGCCTTCTGTTCTCCAGGCTGAACAATGTATTTGTAATATATTTGTGACCTTTGATAACAAAACTGTTCTTATTTTTCAGTTATCTTCACAGCTAGGTTACTAAATTTGTCTCAAGCTTGAATGTGTGTAGTTACAACTTCTAGCCATTTTATCTTATCACTTCTTTGTTAACAACTTTGAAAAACTCTATTCTCTTATTTTCCCGTAAGTTAATAACTGTAGACAATCTTTACTTCATACCTTGACCTTATTTCTGCTCAATGTATTGAGCATCTGCCTCACTTGTAGAAGTTTATTTTCCTGCTGGGAGCATTTTGTGTCCTTAATTTGAATGCCCTAGTATTTCCACATCACTTTCTGAATATGATTTCCAAAAATTCGCATGCTTTTCTTATCAGTGGTCTTACTAAAAGCAAGATTGCTTACTGGTTTCCTCTTTGACAGTGCTTTCTTGTTCCTCTGAGAATAACGAATTCTTTTGTTCAGGTATAGTTCATAGAGGTCACATAGAGAGAAAGGTCCACACTAACCCTTAAAGTACTTGCTTATCCCCTTAGCACAGTTACCTGTGCTATCGTATATCTAGTGGTAACCTGAATTCTGCATTTCCATATGTGTTATCCTTATTATGGAAGTATTTGGTGGGTTGTGACTACTGAGGCTGATGATTCAAATAATTCTGGACCTCTGTTTAATATTTCTCATTTATCTTCAGTGTGTTTGTTATCCACTTGAAAGGATTGAACATGGTGCTTGTTCATTAATTTTCTTGACTATGGGCAGACCTTGGGGCCAGAATTATTTGCCTTGGGGAAATGAGTTTAAGATGTTTTCATTATTTTGCTAGATCACATAATTCAATGGCTGGATGGGTGGGAGATTCAATTAGGGCTCCTGCATTTAATAGGATAGTTTCTCTGTGTGTGATACCAGTTGGCTACTGAGAAAGCCGTCTGTGGTTCTGGTTTCTTCAACACCAGAAGAAATCTAATAAATAAGATAGAGTTCAGAGAAGACCAATAGAGATGATAAAAGGACTGACTCAATATGATTTATGATGACAAATTACCACAACTATATTCAAATAGCTCTGTCACCCAGTAGTCTGTGACTGTTTATTAAGAAACTTGCATATGAATACAATGATTTAGTGTAAAAGGGGCTGAATGCAGCTGTAATGTGAACAGGTTGATCTGTCCAGCTTCTCTCATCGTAGCATCCAGATGATGAACTCCCACTTGGAAAAGGCTAGTAAGTGGGATGTTCACAGTCTGTACCACTTCAGCAAATTCACCATATTTGAAGGTAATGAATATCAGGAAAAGAAAGCATGTTTTCCAGAATTTGAGGAGGAAAGGGATCAGAATGCTTAATGGAGAGTAATCAGTGAAGTAATAAAATCAGAATTAAAACATGTATAATTATAGGTGTATGAGGCCTTCCAACCTTTGGTCAATAAGAGCAGTACATATCCTGAACCATTTGTCCAGAAGCAAGTTAGAGAAGATTGTGGAATACTCTTTGGAAGGAGCAGGTTGGTGAAAGTGTTATTAATCTAATTGGCTTCAAGATGGAAGACTACATTATAGAGATGGAGCATTAATGAGCAAATATTCCTGAACAGAAAAAGCAGTTACAGTCTTCCAACTCCCTAATAGAAAAGTCATACTGTCATCTTCAAAACTGAGAAATGTGCTAAAAGTGACCAGGACTTGTGGCTGATATGACATTAATAATGTGTATTACCAATATCTTTCTTTATGTTCAGACTGCTTAAAAGAGATCCTAAGGCTTATTTGAAGAATGAACTTGTCTGCTGTGTACCAGAAAAAGTCATTTATGTCATTTAAAAAAAGTAATTTAGCCTCATGCTAAATTGCATCCTTAAGAGAATAAAGGCTCCTGTACAATGGAAACATGCTGAGGTGGCACCCTAGCAGTAATGGCCACCTAATGTGTATGTGTTGGGTAGTGGTGCAGATGGAAGGTCAGAAGACCTATTAGCTCACGACTTGCAAAAAAACTATTCTCTGCTCTGCTGATGGAAATTCGATTCACTGGTTGGGACCTTCCTCTAAACCTGTTCTGAATGAACAATGATGTGAAGAGATCAGACTCACAGAAGGTTATATCAGTGAACCTGATTTCCATGGTGTGACTTACTGCAGGGGGGCTTCACTTACACAATGAAGATTTCACTGAGATGTATACGGTTCAACTTTCCCTATTCATACTGCTTCCTACTAAGAGTCAAGACACCATCTAGGCTGTTCCTTAATGACAGGAACTATCAAGGAACCTCCTGTTTTCAATGACACACAAATCTGCCATTTGAAATGCTCAGGTTGAAGTCTCAAACAAGGGGACAATCACTGTTTCATGACAATGGCTGGGCATTGTCGGTATCTTTGCTGTAAACAATCTGTTGAGGCAGCCACAAGAACTGTTTGCCTTCCAAGCCATCCCTGCTGCTAAGCTAAGCCATCTGCAGCATTTTCGGCACATGCTATCTGCTAGAATTTGGATGAGATTGAATCCACTAGGGACATTCTTGAAAGCACAATTAGGAAAGATTCTTTCCTCCCCTTCTGCTGCTGCTTTAATCTCTTCTCCTTCCATACTTTCCGTTTTACTTCCTTCCATTCCTCTGGTAATCCTTTTGTACTTTCAGTTTGTTCATTGGCTTTAACTGTTCTCCCTTTATGCTTGTAAGCCTTTCTTATTTGCTTTCCTAGAGGCTAGAAGACTCATGATGCTCACACAGCTCCACTGACAGGCATTGAATGTTACCAAAGCATTGGGGGGATCACTGTTTCAGAGGTCTTGCTGTCTTCAAAAGACACTGTGCTTCAAGTTACAGTGATTGCCTTTGAACTCTTGGAGTTTATGAATCATTTCATCCACTGTTGGTGGTATTATATCATTCCAGGTTACTGTTGCCAGTGAAAGGGCATATGATGAGGGTGCATTCCGTGTAAATTTCCACCACCTGGGTCGTGTACATTTGACTTCATCTGGATCTGTGGGTATATCCCCGTTATTCGGCTTGATAGTATAGATCATCTCTACAATGGCTGATTCCCTCAGAGACTGGATGCCC
>JARCZZ010024601.1:14252-46074 GCA_030323915.1 Brotogeris chrysoptera | reverse complement strand
ACCTTAGTTACTAAACTGTTCTTATCTCAACCTGTGCGAGTTGCATTCTTTTGATTCTCCTCCCCATCCCTCCAGGACTGGGGGAAGAAAAAGAGGGGAGTGAGTAAGCGAGTGAACTGGCTTAAACCACAACAAGCTCTTTGGCAGGAATCAGTGCTGCAGGAAGCATCACTAGAGATACAACATGGCAGATGGCAACCAGAGATTTTCTGTGGTGAGATCAGAGCTGGAAACATCAAAATACCTGACTCTTCTCAGTATTTTCTGAATGCAGAGGAAGCAATAGCTTGTGGATGACGCTCTTCCTGCACTGAGGAAATGAGTGCTAATAATGAAGTCACATACTTTCTTTTTTGCTGCCTTTTCTTTGTAATTGCACCAGTTGTGGTAGAGTACCCCTTATCACATAAACTGCCGAGTCAGGCAGGATGCACTCATGACTATCTTGGTCTAGGTGTATGAAAGAAAGGGCTGACAGAAATTGTTTCGGCTAAGTAGCTGCAGCTGAATTAGAATTTTCTATCCCAGCATTACTTACATAAAAATAATAATATCTAAGTGCAAAACTACCTTCTTACCTGCCAGAAAGCTCAATGAGAGATTTACTTGCTAACAGAAAAAAAAAAAAAAAAAAAAGAGAGAGAGAGAAAGGTATTCTGCATAGTCTCAAACAACAGTCTCCTAAAACAGAAGAGGTGAGATAAATCTTGCCATTTCAGAAATGAAAGTGTGAAGTTTTGTATCAGGAAACAACCCATGTAAACCATGTATTCGGTCTCAGAATTCTACCACCATTTGGAAAGCAGGAGCAAGTGATGCGGAGAGCTGCTCTTCAGGTTCCAGGATTTATTCCAGAGCCTCCCTAGCCATTACACTCTCCCGCAATAACTACAGTTGACATTCTACATCTTACTTGATATTTCCTCAAGAGAAGTAATGGCACATATGTTTTCTAGTTACACTAAGAACAATGTGTGGAGAGCCAAGACTCTCAGACGATGCGGTGCAAATACTTGTTTGATTCTGTGATGCTGTCCCACTGATTTCAACATGTGGCTTTAGAGATAAAAGAAAGAACAGAAATGCAACTACATCACAGGCCAGATTTTGAATGAAGAGACGAAATACAGGGGGGTGTAAGCAACATAATGAGTAACATATAATTATGTTTTTAAGCAGAACTAGGAATCAAAATGCTTCCTAATGGAACCCCCGGATTTATTCATTTTGCTAAAGAGGTAAGCCACTAAACTGTCTTCGAAGTGGTGTTAATATAAAGGTCAGTCAGTCATTAGCCGCATAAGTAGCCTCCTGATCTTTGGAGAATTAAAATATTTAATAATGGATGTTAAAAGATAAGCTAGAGTTCTTTCAGCACATTTTAGCTGAAAACTGGAATATTCTTCACGCAATGACAATAACATACAAAAGGGTAACCTTTTTGCAGCAGAAAATGCCAGTACTACACTACAGAACAACAGAAACATTACATTTCTATTGCTTTTTTTTTTTTTTGAAACATGACTTTGTAAGTGTTGGCTAACACTAGGCAAGGATAGACACTGGGCAAATATTACACGTACTTTTTACCCTATTTATCGTAGCTGTAAGGGATTCAGAATTCTCCCAGACAAACTACACCTGTGAAAAACCAAACAGTGCAGAGCAGAGGCAGCTGGGAAGCCATACTTATTTATTTTCATGGAAAGTTTAAATAAGAGACAAAAAAATTTTATTCAATTCGGGAGGGGGGTCTGCATGCAACATGGTTTCGATTACCGGAATTGAGAACATTTATATGTTTTCAGATTTCAAGAAATAAATATCCTAACAAAACTTCTTTTTCCAGCCAAAAAAAAAATGCTATTTAATTGAAAAGCCATTTTTGTTCCAGCAAAACAGAAAAAGTTTTGATGAAAAATGTCCTACTTGCAACTACTAGCTTTAACATTCAGACTCAGAGTCTGGAAACCATTGACACTGATAAATTTGTTACCAGTAGCAGTGCAATGCTGAAAGCTTCCTGCAATCCCCACCTCCCTTAAGGGACCCAGAAATAGCTGCCAAAGTCCCAGAATGGGTTTAGCTGATTCATGAGAAATGCAATTAGGCCAGGAAGAAAATGCACCGATTAGTTATCTCTCAGATAGGTTTTGCTGCTATGATTGCAGGTGAGAACTGCAAACTTGGAGACTCTTTTGCTTTGTAAGAGCCAAACTGAAGAGGCAATACCAATTGTCAGCTAATTCTTAATCCACCAGTATAAAGTAATTTGCATTCTGCTTGTAGGGATTAATCTAGGCCAAAGCAAGAGTTTCTAGTGAGTCTAGCGCACCAGAAAATCCCAAATACTGAAACAAAAGCTTGCAAATGAGAACATGGTTTAGCACGTCGTCTCCCAGGTTTTGCAGCCTTGCTATCTAGCAGCCTTCCTAGATCTACAGCTTTTCTGATCCATAACAAGCTGTATGAAACAATAAAGAAAGTTTGCTTAATGGGCATGGAGAATTTAATGACTGAACCAATGGCCCGGACCTAGTAAACGTAACAAAAATTCTGTAAAATAGATGAAGCATTTTACCAACAAATTAATGAAGAACATTTCTCACAACTTCTTGTCCGGTTATGTGTCCCCACCATGCTTGTGTACTGCATATGTAATTGCTTACAAATCAGTCTTGGGACACAGATAATTCATATAATAATAGTTTTTCCCTTATAAATAGATTATACCTACCCTTCCCTCTACACACAATGAAAATGGAGTTTGTTCTTCCTCCCCTGAGTTAGGGGGGAGGACTCAGAAAGTTTTATAAAGACATTAAACATTATTGCTATGGGCAGACCAGAGATTAAGGTCTAAAACCTTGTATTTTAAAAGACTCTTACAACTATTTTGACAAGCTACCATTGTTGCCACAGGCCTTTGAAACGCAGAAGGCAGGATGCCCTTAAGGTATAGAAGTGCCTTTTCTTCATCCCACTGAACTGTACTTGGGCTGAGCCAAGTTACAAATTGTTTAAAATTGACATTTCCTACTTTTACTTGAACTGCTTAGGAAAAATTAGAAACACAGGACTGACCTCCTTACTCATCAGAATCAGCCCATAGGCACTATGTTGTACAATCCTGTTCATAAAAGTACTGAGCTCCACCTTAAAAGCAGTTGTACTTTTTTCTGAACCAATACCTTATTTGTAAGCTGTTTCAGAACCTCATATAATTAAAAAACCTTCTTCTGATTTTCAGCCAGAATATAGTCATGGCCAGCTTAGACACATTTTTTTCACAAGCAAATACTGCCATTTAGCTTAAATAAGTCTTTTCCATATCTTGTACTTACTCCCTTATGTATTCATATTGCCTCACAGTTTTACTCCTCCTGTGCTAAACAAGCCAAGTCTCTTTCAGTTCCTTATTCCTAAAAAAAGTCCTTTACTTCCCTAATAAGCTTCAGGACCACAGCAAAAATTAACTGTCCAAGGGCATTCTAAAGGGCCAGGTTTGCACTACAGCAAAAGTAAAAGCAAATGACACACAAATGACCTTGAAAAACTGATGGGGATCCCTGACTAATCTAGAGCTTCCACACCACTCTTTTCCAACCCCAATCATCCAGCATTCATCAACAGTTTCAGTTAAGAAAAGGGCAAAGCAAAGTCCTGCAGATGCACCTGCTTTAGGAACTCAACACCACCAGACAACAGGAGGACACCACTTGCGCAAGCTTAGATTTTTTTATTTCTCAAGTACTTTTGGAACTGATAATTCTTGAAGTATTTTATCTAAGAACAAAACCAGAAAACACCAAGAAGGGTTTTTAAATACTTAATTAAAAGCCACTGAAATTAGTCTCAATCTTCCAGAAACTCTCCAAAGGCTTTTAACCAAGTCTAATTGGGGGGAGGTTTTAAAAGTTTAGTGACAGCCTATACAACCAAAGTAATGGGGCATGCTTCTATATAAGAACATATTACACAAAGATTGGTGCAATTATATTGCCCATGGACTTCAAGATAGATATAATAAACATACTCTGGGAAAAGGAGTGATAAAAATACAGCATCAGTAATGGGAAAGAAAAAAACAGAGAATAATCAAATTTGGTGAGTCAATGTTGATTTTGATGAAAAAAAAACCCACACAGGAAAATTAGCTTGAGTATTACGAAAAGCTCCTTATTTGCTAGAGCCTGGAAACTGCAAAACAGTGAATGTCTGAAAGTTAGTAATACAAAGCACTGGATGAACAAACTCTCATTGTCTTGAGAGAAGGAACATTAATTCTATATCTTTCATTTCTCAGGGTTTGGCTGTGGGTTTGTTTTGGGGTTTTTTTTTGTATTCTACCCGATTAATTTCCTTATAAATTCTACCTTGAATTTCTCTCTGTAAAGGAATTTCAGAATGATAAATCAGAAAGGCACCATATCTCTTTCTCATATAGTGAACACTGATCTGATTCCCTGCAGCAGGCAGAGGAACCTCAGTGCTGTTCCACCATTCCCCATCTAAGCCTATTACTGAGAAGCATTGGAGAAAACCATCAAGGTGAAGGGAACCAGTGCATTTGCCAATCTGAAAGGTGAACATTCATCAACAGCATTTATGAATGATTTAGTATTCAGAGTGGACATGGGAGACTTTTGTCATGTCATCTATCATGGACACACACAAAGAAAGACACATGAACTAGAAAATTAATCCTCTATATGTAGTTTTATCAAACACAATGTGTCACTGCTGTAGTTCAGTCTAACTTTGCGAAATACATTCTGAAGACACCACAGTAGGACAACAGCAATATATTTTACTTAACAAGAGACTTATTGGTTAACTACTATGTTCCGAAGACCTAGGTAAGGGATAAGGTTGGTACACCTCTTCAACATATACACACTTTTTCTTCCCTTCTCAGGTAGTTCTGAAATCTGTACCAGTGAACTAACTCTTAATAAAAAAATAGAAAAAGAGGTATTTCTACTGAAAAGACAGCTGAGTATATAACAAGAGTGTTTAGGACCACCACATCTTTCATAGTTCTCAAGACTAATCAGAAGGCCAAAGGAGAAGCTGCTAATGTAGCTGATTAGGCATTTGATTTAGAAATCCTGAGTTAGAAGTTTGTATCTGTTATCGCTCAATTTTGCTTTAGGCCCCCAACAGTGATTACTCAGTGGATCCATGTATCTGCAGTCTCTGTCTTTTGACAAGAAATACAGTTTCTTTTGGTAACTTTACATGTTCTCTGGTCATATATGAAATCTTCTCCAAGTCTGCCTTCACTCATGAGCTGTTACTCAGACAAAAGAATATTCCTTGATCTGAAGGGAGATAGCTCAACATACCTACTACATTTGAAACTAAATCTGCCTATGTTTTTGCAGAAATAATTTTTTTAGCTGTCAAGTGGAAACACTGCTTATGAGCGTGCCGCCTTCCAACACAGTTAAAATCAGTAGCAAGTTCTTAGTGTTCTGTTCAAGTCAGCTCATTAACTAAGTTACTTCTACCCTATTAATCCTGAGAAAGTAGGGGCAAGATTTGCCTCATTAGGAATTTTACTGCCCAAGAAAAGTGACAGTTAACAGCCACAAGGATTGAGGCATATGCATGGATTTCTCAAGAGCAAATAGCTGATACACATAACCTTCAGGCCAAGCAGACCACCACTTAAGATGCCAGAGAAGTTCTGGTTTTATATCCACTAGCATTAGACTTTTAGGACTGACAGAAAAAGTGTCTGGTTTCGTGATACGGGTAACAGTATATGTAGACCTGAAACTCCAAACATTTCTCACAGGCATATTTTCTTTTTCTTGTGGGGAGCAGACTGCTATTTCTGTGAGCTTTCCTCCATGTTAACTGCTTTTTCAGTCTTTCGACTGATTGCATAGATAGAGTCAGCAATAAGGCTGATTGAGCATGGCTGGCTGCATCAGGAAGAGGCAAAGGCGGCTTTGTCTCTGCTGCTGTCACTACCATGTGACAGCAAAGCCACAGAAGCAATTGCATGAGTTAAGCAAAGTCCAGGGCGCAGCTTGTTCATAAGCCCCAAGATGTACATCACAGCAGGTAGCACCACACCTATATGCACGACTGGCAACGATAAGACGTAAGGTGTGGGTCAGCACAGGATTTACAGAGAAGACAGCAAAGGGAAGGAGATTTCCAGAGGCAGACGCTATGTAAATAAAGAGGCAACGATGCTTTGGCCACTGCTGCTAGACACCATGCGCAGTTACAGCCCTGACACAGAAGCAAAGCAGCATTTCTGCCATAGGTATGGCTCAATCAGTCCTGGCTCTTGGCATCTGCCTAGATACATAGGAAGGTGGTACACAGTATGATACATTTTCTGTGAGACAGGAAGCACAGCTCTCAGTATAAGCACTATCTCTGCTGCTTCAAGGAACCAAGGAAACTACCCCTTGTAACAGCCCTACTGAGTACTGAACCCTCCAAGAAACTCTTGTTCAGATTGCAGTTTCTGCTAACCAAACGACAGCAAGACTGCTAAGGCAGAAAGAGTGACTAGGCACATTAACCAACTCTACCACTTCCTGAATGTCAAATGTTGGCAGGTACATGTAAGAATCAGCAAGCAGCCATCAATCAAGCCCTTGGGTTACACTGCCCCATAACAGCCTTGAATTACTAACATTCTACTAAAGAGTCAGGCTTTGAAATAGTCTGAAACCTACACATAATGGCATATGGATGAACACAAAGATTCAGAAAATAGACTCCATCATCTTAGAAACGGCAAATGCCCAACTGCCAGTGTGTTTTACTAGCTGAAAAGCACTATTGAATAGTACATCAGTATCATAACAACCACAGGCAGTTCATTATTGTCTCATAGGTTAACCAGCTTTCTGCCTTCCTTCACCTGAAGCTGCACTGGTACTTGTACACAACGCAGTGAAGAGCATACAGCAATGCAGATAGCAGGAGCTCTAGCACAGGATACATTCAGCTACCACGCTTTTTAATTACTATTTGCAGTTCAAGGCTGCACAGATTACCTCCACCCACACAAGGTAATTTGAGCACTTTTACTTCGTATAACTATGTACTGACATGATGTTAATAGTTGCAATTTCAAGGAGTAAAATCCTTAGAACTGCAGTTAAAGACCAAGCAGAAAAATCTCAGCTCTTTCCATGTGATTAATGGAATCACAGAAGAGCTGAGCGTAAGAAGGAACTCTGGAGGTCATCCAGTCCAACCTCTTTCTCAAAGAAGGGATTGTTTCAAACTTACATAAGGCAGCCCAAGGCCTTGTCCAATTGAGTCTTGATGTATCAGGTTTGCATGACAAGGTTTTGATAGCAGGGGGGCTACAGGAGTGGCTTCTGTGAGAAGGTGCTGGAAGAAGGTACTGGCCTGAATGCAGTGCTCCAGGATGGACCTGCCACTGGCCAAGGCTAATCCCATTAGTGACAGTGGCAGTGCCTCTGCAATAATATATTTAAGAAGGGAAAAATATTACTGCACGGGAGCAATTGCAGTCGCGGAAAGGAGTGAGATCACATGAGAGGAACAACTCTGCAGACACCAGGGTCAGGGAGGAAGGAGGGAGATGCGCCAGGCATTAGAACAGAAGTTTGACCGCAACCCGCGGTGCAGACAACCCACAGTGAAGCAGGCTGTGCCATTCAGCCCATGGAAGTAGAGCAGATAACCAACTGCAGCTCCGGGAGGACCATGGTGGAGCAGATATCCATCTGCAACCTGGGGAGGACCCCAAACTGGAGCAGGTTTCCTGACAGGAATCAACCTGTGTGAGTTGCATTCTTTTGATTCTCCTCCCCATCCCCCTGGGACTGGAGGAAGAAAGAGGGGGAGTGAGTGAGTGAGTGAGAAAACTGTGTGGGTGGGGGGCTTAAACCACGACACAGGACTTGTGAGCCATGGGAGACCCAGGCTGTAGCCCACTGAAGGACTCACTTTGGAGAAGTTTGTGAGGAACTGCAGCCCATGGGAGGGACCCCACTCTGGAGTAGGGGAAGAGTGTGGAAGGAGCAACAGAGGCAACGTGTGATGAACTGACCACAACCCCCATTCCTCATCCCCCTCTGCCATGGTGGGAAGGAGGTCAAGAATCTGGGAGTAAAGTTACACCCAGGAAGAAGGGACAGGTGAGGGGAAGGTATTTTTAATATTTGGTTTTATTTGCCTCTATCCTACTCTGATTTGCTCGGTAATAAATTAAATTAATTTCCCCAAGTGGAGTCTGTTTTGCCTGTGAAGGCAACCACGAGTGCGTGATCACTAGTGAGGAGAACACTAGCGAGCGATCTCTCCCTATCCTTCACCCACCAGCCTTTGGTTATATTTTCTCTCCCCTGTCCAGCTGAGGAGGGGACTGACAGAGCAGCCTTGGTTGGCAGCAGACCTCCAGCCAGGGTAAACCCGCCAAAGACGGAGATTTCACAACCAATCTGGGCATTTATTCCAGTGCTTAACCTCCCTCATTATGATGTTTTTTTCCTTATTGCTGTCCACTCAAAGTTTCACTTCTTGCAACTTGTGACCATTGTCTCTCATTATGACTGCTAGACTCACCTTAGGCTTCTCTTCTTTGGATTAAACAAGCCTTGTCCCTCAGCCCACTCTTTCAGGAGGGTCTTAGTCCCCCAACCACCTTAAAGGCCCAGCTGCTATCATGCTGTATCCATTAGCGTGTAGACACACTGAACTGCTTTGCATCAACAGGGTTGAAAGTCATCCTACATAATATAGTGACATCAGGTGCAAGGTCTCAGCCTCTAGGACACTCCATGAGGCCAGTACTCACCTAAGGCATCTGCCCTTACTTCCAGAACAGAACTAATAGTCCAGGGAACTAACTGGGTGGAGAACATGTGCCAAAGATTTCTGTGTTAGAGAGGAAAAGTAAACAGAAACAGTGATTGGAAACTGGACGGTCATTCTCAGACAGGAACTCCCGTTAACATATGCTCTGAAAGTGCATTATTAAAACTAGAACAGAAAATTATATGTTTCCTTACTCAGAATTAGAATGAGAATGGTCTAGTTTGCGCACAAAAAAGTATAACTGAGAGGCTGTCCAAGATAACAAAAAACAAACCAGGATTGCTAGCCGATGATATCAATACCAACATTCTCCACTGTCTTGTGTGAAAAATTACCTGTATCACATACTTACAAACAGTACATGCATAGCTCACAAATAAACAAAACTCAGCTGTTATTTCCATACAGTAAGTTTAGATAGGCTTATTTGGTTTGGTCTAACTGTTCAACAATAGATGGAACACACAGCAGTACAAGTCAATGAGAGCTACAACTAACCAGAATACCAAGCTGAAACAAAAACACAACTCTGAACCAGAAGGAACGTATTGAGCAGATGAAGAAGTAAAATAAATGCACCATTACATAACTAAAATAACACGGAGTAACAGTAAGTGGCGAGATGTAAACTGGGGGCACTACCAATACGTGATTTACCCCCAGTAAAAATTCCAGGCCAGAATTTCAGGGAAGGTGAATTGCTGCTGCCGTGCTTAAGTCACTACTTTAAATTCACTAAAAGTCCAGCTTTCAGGTTGTGGCTTTTAATATGCTCCAACTTGCTTTGTTCCAACCAAACTGTGTAGGTTGGAATGTGTTAAGGGGAAGGATGATTCTCACCCTACTCAGGTTCTACGTTCCCTAATTTTTCAAGAATTACTCTCAATTCCCACTGACAAATGAATTAGTTTTTCAAATTAAAACTAGGCTTTTTCGTTTAGTTCTTTTCACTCTCTAAGTCAGTCCATTTTCCTTTAAGAACACGCTATTATGCAGACTGCGGACCAGCCCATGCCTACCACAAGTGGGCTGACTGCCATCTCATCTCTACTGATACTCTCTGTTAGAGACAGTAAAGAAAGGTTAAATCATTCATTATTTGTAAATTACCATTGCAAATGGATTTTAAATTTTTTAAACTCACTCTGGTGCAATAACTAAATGGAGTTAAATTCTTGACAATTCTAAAGTTGAGAATGTTTAATGTCTGAAAATGAAAAAGGGATTATGAAAAAAACAGAACAATGTCTAAGAACAAGACATTGCCGTTCTTAAAGTTCTTTGTCAAAATTGCCTAACCATGCTTTTGAAATGCGCTTTTCCTGAAAATAAATGCAATGCAAACACTAAGTCCCATAAGGCCAGGTTTATAGTCCTTACCCTAAAAAGTAGTCCTAAGGATTAGCATAGTTAAGAATGTACTGTAATGTTGTATACTCATTCACAGTGGGTATAATTCGCTTCTTAAAGACCCTACCAAACCCAGCAACAGCCCTTGTATGAAAAATGGAGAGCTCCTTCAGCTTCTATCTAAAGGCATCTATAATAACAAATAATTAACATGCATGATATATTTGCATATTTTTAAAGTACAGACTGCGTGATAAGGCACCATAAAACATTATTTCAAGCATTAAACATCTCAGCAAAATAAATATTCCCTTAAAATATAGCTTCCATGCTCCTAAACAAACCCCCTTGTAAATGCATGCATCTTCTAACAAGTGTACCATCAGTAACTCCAGCTAACTAGACATAGAAAGTATTTCTGAATACCACCCAAACAAAACTAATGATACTTCTCCCTGGGCTACAATAGGCTTTTCCCATTCTGTCAAGATCTGAAGCTCTTTGTTTCAAATTTCCAGGCAGAGAGCAGCTAATCCTTTACTAGCTCATAACAATATGTTGAGCTGTGTTACGACATTCAAATACAATATATATATGCATTTTCTGGAGTGAAAACTAACATAATTTTCAGGACCTGAGAATCCTCTAACTGCAAAAAGAAGTTTCTTCTGAAAGAATGCAATCAGAAACAATGCCAAAGATAATACAACTAATTGCTGGAGCCAAAGCTGAGAGTTGGGATATGGATCTCATCCCTAACTATGCAAATTCCACTGGTCTTGAGAATCACCAAGTTTTGATATATTTCAGTTTTCAGATCATCATGTTTAAGATGCTAATACATTTCTAGTAAGTATTTTGAAAGCCTCATAAAAAGTGAACTGGTTAAATTTAGCCTTATGAAATGCAATTTAAACACAAGAAAATATTTTTTTACTGTCAGGGTGGTTGAACACTGGAACAGGTTGCTCAGACAGGTTGTGAAACCTCCATCTTTGGAGATACTCAAAACGTAACTGGAGACAGTCATAAACAAACATGCTCAAGATGACTGCTTTGAGCTGCAGGGTTGAACTAGATGACCTACAGAGGTCTTCCCCAAGCATCACTATTCTGTGCTTTTCTAATAACTGCATGTATTTTTAAAACATTTTTGGTGCATTATGGGGTTTTTGCTCCTAAACCCAGAAAAACAGACACAGAAGCCCCTTCTGACTTCAGGCTCTCCATCCTCACAAGTAACCCTTCTCACAGGTGGATCAGGCTACGTACTGTCTCTCATTAGACAGAAACGATTCTTTTCATTCTCTGAAACATTATGCGTCCTTGCATAAGAGTTTCAGAGTTATTGCTATATTCATGCAATGATATTCCTTTTCATCCTGTGACCCTCGGGAGTAACCCGGGTATACAGAGATTGGTTTTTGAGTGGTAAAACCAGATATACAAGCTGAGTCCATGAACAAAAATCACAAAACACAGTATTGCTTAGCATATAAAATTGTACACCTAAAAAACCCTGCATATTTGTGTATTAGTTCAGTGCAATTTTTATACAGCAAAGTTACAGGGGAAAAAATCCATTTGCTTACTAATGTGCTGAAATACACCATGATCACTCTGAACAGTACATATACTCCATGTGTAAAAAGTACCCAATGTGTCATATGTCCTCCCTTAAGAGAATCTTTCAGTTAGCTAAATCTAACATTTTTCTATCATCTTGCTATTTATGGATTCATTATAATGATTCTTATACATCTTATTCAGATAGTAGTAATAGAACTTATCCCAGCTTCCTTTAACTGGCACTTTTAAGTTGGCAGGTTTCAAATCTCATGTTGCATTACGGCTTAGAGACTTCTGAGGAGTTTACAAACCACCATTTGTTGCTCAACAGAAGAATGACTTGAGCTACCCACTTCACACTTCTGTTCTTACCGTCATAAAAACAAGGCCATAAACCACAGTCTCTAAAACTGGACTCTCACCTGACCTTCAGGATATACAGGAATATAAGAAAATAATGTCTGAAATTTGCTCCTGCTTGATGTAGATCATGATTTCCTAAACCTGTTGAAAACTCAGCTGTTGAGCCATCAATTCTGAAAGCTCTGTACACACAAGAGTTGCCATACGAAATGGACTTCTACATGATCTATGCTTTCCCACTTATTTCACCTTAATCAGAAAGCTATCAAATACTTCAATAGGAATGTTCTGGCACCTGTCTATTATCTGTGACAATGTGTCAGGTGAAGAAGTGGCATGTGCAAACAAGAGGGAACAGAATATGGGAAGATGTTATTTTTGGTGTCATTGGGAGGTACTGGCAAAAGAATCAGTGTTCAGACAAAGCCAAAGCTGTCTTCATTTTCAGTGGTAAAACACAACAATGACTAGCTTCAATCCTTGTTACCAGGCATGGTTCTAATAAAGTAAGATGGTGAATGGTACAACCATATAGCAAGAGGGATCACAAAAAGGAGAGATGAACAGGTGAGGAAGGCACCTAAATCCACAGACATTAAAAGAATTCTTCCACTCATTTCCACATTTTTTGATTGAGGCCCCACGTAATCATTTATGTCTCAGAACAAGCATGTGTCCCGGCAAAGCATCTTTCACAATGGCTGTTATGTGGCTGTAATAATAATCCATGGAAAACATCTCTTTGCTGACTGACACCAGAAACTAATTCTGAGCTATTTCCATCTGATGTGAAGTCTTAGTCACTACCAGGTTTTTTCAGTGACTGCTGCTATGGAACACTCCTTCTACGGGTTTAGGAAAACACTTTTGACAGCAAAGTCTCCCCTTGTAGGTTCATTTCTGTACTCACCAGTTTTTCTTGTAGTGATGTACATGATCTATTTATTGGCCATACTTAACAGAATAGAACAGAACTGTAAGGTTGTAAGAAGCAATGACAGTTTTCAGAACAGCTGCCATGAAAATATGCCTTCAACCCTAGAACAGTTCTGCTTCATAGCATACGCTGTACACCAACAAGTAAACATTACATTGTTTTCTATATGTTATTTCATTACACTGTAGTATTTCGGATTCTATTTCAAATTCTTCCTCTTGATGATAAGTAATTACGTGTTAGAAGATCCAAAGAAAGGTTTGGAGAAATAAATTAATTTAGCATCAGAATCAAATAATAGCAACCACTTGTTTGCTTTCAAAGACAGCAAGGCACAGGACAAAGTATATTGTGCTTTTCCCAAGTCTGACTCTTCTTGTCACACAATAATGTAAATCTAATATTCAATAAAAGTGTGCATTCCCATTTGCCTTTCACATTCATCTATCCTCTGATTTTTAGGTGATACATGTAGGCTAAGTTCATCCTCATCTTGCTTTGCAACTCTTACTTGACTTCACATCTTGCGTAATTTTTCTGACAAGCTTCCTGAGGTATTTTAGCTTTCTCTCAGACTTAACAGGTGAGTACACAGCCATCACAGTACCAAGCCCTAGGAAATCTATTATCTTGCCTATCATTCAGCCAGAACAGTGGCATCGTAAGTGGCTCTCCTCTTCCTGCTGTAGCTACTCACCACTTCCTGTCAACTCTTCCTTTATGAACTCACTAAAACACTTTCTTTCATTTTCAACCTCACTGACTTTTTCCACGTTCTGGTCATCCCCCCTTCTTTGGTTAGAGACAGATATCCTGCTACCTTCTTCCCTGCTTTCACTTCCAGTTGCTGCTGCTGAAATATTCCCCTTTGCCTTGTATTTTTTCACACAGCCAAGGCTTTGCAAAGTTTTCGCCTTGTATTCACCTTTGGTTCCTTGTTCTTCTCCCCTTCCTCTCACTCATGCCTTGTCTTCTCCCTTTTCTGATTTAGTTTTCATACATTAGTATAGGAATCCTCTCAATTTCTCTATTTATCAAATCATTCATCTTCCTCTTCAGGAAGACAATGCAGCCCTTTACAGCCACTCTTCATAAAGCTTGCTGCCAAAATGCACTGCTTGACTGTACACTCCTTAGGGGAACTGTATTACTGACTGTACGGTATCCACAGTATTTGCATAGCACTGGACAGACTGACTAAACAATCGATAATACATCAATGGCACAGCTACGACAACTGTATGTTAGCTTTCTGCAACAGCATAGTTTTCTTTTTAAGTTTATTCAGTTGGAGAGATAATTCCTGTAATTAAAGTAGTGGAAACCAAAGCATCCACCAAACGAAAAGAAGCGTTCAAATGTGACGTATCACATTTGGAATGCCTCCCTTGCTTGCACTGCTCTCCTGGGATGGGAAACAGGAGAAGGCGGCAAAACAATAAGAATTATGAATAATCACATCTTTAGCAAAGCCATTCAGTTTGGAGTTTCTAATTTGCACAAAAATCTGGATTTTTGGAGCAATTTCATTTTCCAGCAAAGATATTTTTATTTAAAGACAATTAAATTGGAAAATACATACTTCCACAAAATCTGTTATCAGAAATCTTTTTTTAAATGGTAGTAAGTTTAAATGTTTCTGTTTTTTTCCAAAAGACTTGGAGGTGTACAGCATAACTTGACTAGCTACAGTAGAGACCTGCTGGGAAAATGAAGGTCACCTGGATTTTTTAAATCTTGAAATCTTGTTTTCTGCTAAATGACAGGTAAATACACTGAAACCACCATCAACGTTTCCTGGATTAGACAATCGCAAAAGACCTCTTTCTGCTTCTCACTATTGACTCACACACCACTGCATCCCGAGGGACTGCGCACACTAAAGCAAGGAATGAGTAATCAGGAAAAAGATGTTTCCCTTCTTCAAAGTATTCACTAAAGCATTCATCCTTTCAGGACTTCCAAGCTAGTATTTGTTTGGGTTGTAAATCCAATACTGACAATGTCTAACGCAAGCTAAACTCTGTACCATGTAAATTAAATTTCCTAAAATATTAGATCAGATCAGGTCATGAAGAGTTCTTCCACTATGGTGCAGGGTGGGTTCTAATTTAAGCTCTCTGACAACAGAGTTAACAGCAAAGGCCAAAAAGGACAATCTGATTATTAGACTTGTCTCAAAAGACAAGACATATATTCTTCTACGTTGGAAAGGGACATTTTCCAATTAATTCAAGACACCTTTGGAACAAGTTGATGCGATGAAGAAAGCCAACAGTTTCAGAGATGGAATATTTTAGAATGCATCTGAAAAATGATTCACTGGATTTGACTGCCACTTTGTTTACTGCTGGGAAGCAGCAAAATAGTAGGTGTAATGAAGCAGACTTTGAAGAGAAATGTATTTAAACATTTACTTATCGATGGAATATTCTGCTCAATGAGCACCTCAAAGAGCTGATTCACTTCTGTGAACAGTAAGTCACTTTACAATAAGACAAAATAATTGATATATAAAGAAGAAACCATGGGGGGTGAATGCATTTATTGAGAATTAAGAAGTTTTTTCTGCACTAATTACTGAAATTGTTACAGGCATGGGTAGCTTACAGTATTTCTTAATCCTTTCAACATTTTACTCTTCAAATGTAAGATAAAAAAACAGTTATTTTTATGTGAGCACAGCGGCTTGTCCTTATGAAGGCAACATTAACACACCACCCAGCAGACCACACAAACATCTCTGAGCTCCAAGCTACCACAAGATAGTTTTTATTGAATTGTAAGTCAATACTAAACTGGTTAGCTGGGAAGTTCATAATCACCAGACGTAATATTCACAATTCAGGAGATGGGGTCAATCAAGATGCTAGATACGCAGGTGGTATTTCCTACTTTCATGATAAAAGGTGACAGCATTCAAAATACTCAGCATCAGTATTTCAAGCAGGAATCCTCTCAGTCTGAAGAGTCTTTGGCTTCACCTCACTAAGGCTGGCCGGGATTTTTGGTCATAAATTACATTTGAGAAATAATTCAGCGCTCAATACCAGCTACATTTATGCCAAGACTTACTCTATAAAACTCAATAACCGGCTCCAACATGCCGCTCAGATAATAGGGCAGTGCCAAGTCCCACATTAACATGGAGTGCAGCGCTACACAAAGCACTGAAATCAAAGAGATGGAACACGCCAACGCAATGAAGACGAATGAAATCCATGACCACGGCAATGTCAGACCTCGCGGTATTCAATGTCTCTCCCGCTGTCTGGGAGAATGGCTACCTGAGGGCAGCCATGAGGTTAGAACATGGGGTCTAAAAGCTGGTAACACTACAGCAAGCTGGCTACAAAGCCAAGGTGTGAAGAGCTGGTCAGAGCTAACCCTAACAGCACTCTTTCCTACCAAGAACAATACTATCGAGAGGACACTCAACACGTTACCTGGAGAATTAAATCCTTTACAGTGTGAAGCCATAGGAACACAACTTGATACTCATTCAGCCTCCACAGAGCACAGCCATTTGCTTCACAGGGGCCAGGGCACTGCACTAAGAGCTTTTTAACAAACGCCAGCGACTGCGTCCTGAAGACACCATCACGTGTGGTGTAAGGTGGAGCTTCCTCTCGCGATGACCTAGTTCAGCTTCACTCATGGCCAAACTCATGTGAGGAAACATCCTCAACCTGAGGACGCCTGAGCAGGAAGTGTTTGGCAGTGATGGCGGCTAGTGGGAGGTTGACATGCCGCCCGGTTGCTTGGTGCCATCTTCACACAGCTGCCCTTGCTCAGGGAAGCTGCATAAAGCCACCAGCAGCCGTGGGGCTGCCCTTTTCCTCAGAGAAAAGGCTCTAATGCGGCAATGGGTGAGGACGTCGTGCTGCACCTCGTCCTCAACCACCTCATTACACCGGCCGCCCGCCGCCTCCTCGTGAAGCCCATGCGGCAAGAGGGCGGTGGCTTCCAGATCTTGGAGTGGGCTGGCTAATTGTCAAACTGGCTGTAAGGATGAGGGAGGGTCCCCGCCGCCCACCGCCCTCCTCGGGGCTCAGAGCCTTCCCACCACCTCCGTTTCTTCGGCGATGGCCATGGGGGGGTGGGGGGGTGGAGGGGTGGAGCGCCCATGCGGCGCCGAAGGGGCGGGAAGGTGGCTGCCAGGGCCGCCCGACGCCGGCGACAGGCAGCGGGCCCCGCGCTCGCCTCTCCCTGTGGTGACCTTGGGCGGGCGGCGCGGCCCTCGCAGTCGCGCGGGCGCTCCTCTCCTCGGCCCTCCCTTTAATTTTTATTATTATTATCAATTTTTTTGTTTGTTTGTTTGTTTGTTTACGTATTTTGGCCGCGGAAAGTTTGAAGCGCTCCCGGCTCCGAGCGGGGCGTGGAAGGAGGCCGCCCTCCGAGCGGCCCCGGGACTTTCCCTGCCGCAGGGCGCGGGGGTACCCGTCCCGATCCCGGTCCCCGCCGTGTGCCCCCCCCAACCCCCGCGGAGGGCCGAGAGGGTGTCGGCCGGAGGGGTGCGTGTGGCGGGGAGGGGGGCAGCACAGGCCCCGCTGCCGCGGGGGAGACGCGGCTCCCGGCGCTGTGCGCCCGAGCTGCTGCTGGTTTACGCCAGCCCCGTCGCCTGCCTCTGCCTCTGCTCGCCTCTGATTCTGCGCACAGCCAGCCCCAAAGCCTGTCATTCTGCAAAACACAGTTTACTCAACAGAGCGAGTGGGGGAGCGGGAGAGGTGGAAGAGAGGGAGACGGCGCGGAGGAGCCCAGTCCCGCAACCCAGCATGGCTTCAGGGGATCTTTACGAGGTAGCGGGGGACCGCGGGGCTGGCGGGCGGGCGGGGGGGGGGACGCCGGCCGGGCGGCACGAAGGGCAGCGGTGCCGCGGCTGGGAGCCGCTCCTCCGAGCCCTTCTAGTTGCCGAAGAGCGGAGGAAATCGCCGAAGGAAGGGCTGGGGTGGGGGTGAAAGGACTGGCGTGTTCGCCGGGTTGGGGGGGAGGGAGGGATGGAGCGGCTCCCTTCCCTTCCCTCTGCCTCTTTTTTCTTTCTCTCTGTACTTTCCATCGGGCTTGATCTTAGCAGGCCTTGCAAGAGAGAAGGAGGAAGGAGTGAAGGAGAGCGAGAGTTAGCGGTAGGATGGGGAGGCGATCACAGTGTGATGAGCCCGGAGAGTGGAGAAAGTCCAGGTAAAGTCATAGGCGCTCTGGACGTGCTGAATGTGCAGATTAGTGCGAAAAAATGCGCCTTAGCGCTGCCGGGAGGCGCAGGGATGGAGGCGGCTCTGCGCCCGCTGTGCAAAGTGCAGGAGCCGGCGCCAGGTTGCTTCACCTCCAGCCGGGGGGGGGGGGGGGGCGGCGGCCGGGCCGGGCCCCCAGCACCACTTCGCACAGCACCGCGCCGGGCGGCAAAGTTTGGCGGGGGCCCCGCTGCGGAGCGGCCGGGCGGCCCCGGGGTGCGAGGTGGGGCCGGTGCCGGCCCTTCTCAGCCCGGCTTGTGGTGCCCCGCGGGGAGCGCGGCGGCGCATCGGGGTCCAGTCGGAGGAAGGGGGTTGAAGAAGGAGCTGGTAGGCAGTCACGAGACAGCCGAATTTTGACCTCGGGCACCCAGTTCCGATGCCCAAACTGAGAACAAGTCAAGCCACTCTTGCCGTAGCAGAGAAGAGAAAAGAGAAAGTAGAGATTAAAAATAAGACAGACGACCCTGGTGTTTAAATATACAGCTCTAGTAAGTGGAAGCTTAAGTGGAACCGGGGTGGAAGTCTGCCATTTGAAAAGCCCAAATATGACTGGGCATCCAACGGCTCTCGATGTGGAGCACCTCCTCAGGCTCCATGGTTCCTGCAGAAACAGCCGTTTGTGGTGTGGTCATTCGGAGCACAGTTTGAGGGCTAGGACAGAAACTATCCCCATCTGGTTGGAACTGTGTGCCAAGGATTAGGCACTGCTCAGCCATCAGGGTGTGCTTGGGTGTGGAACTGCTGCTGCAGTTGGTTGGACATGGCTGGATTTAGTCTCCATTTGATGATCAGTTGTAGGGTCTTCAGTGCAAGAAGTGGAGGATCTGGCAGATTTCACAGAGACAGTGATTACTTTGTCATGGTATTTATAAGTCTTTAACAAAGGTCATAGTTAAGCAATGAGATTGCTGTATTAGGACTGTATTTTGCTGTGTGGGACACACAGTTACTTTAAACAGTGCTTACACTTTCCTGCGTGGTGCTAAATTATCAGAAGTACGTGACGATTTGAATATGTCATTGACCTTTTCCCCACCATTTTGCAGTATCTGTCATACTACTTTGCATTTTAAAGATACTGCATGTCAGCTGTATTGCTGTTGTGACTCCGCAATAGCTGGTGGGAGCTCTGTGAAGAACAACTTTGACCCGGAAATGTTAAAGATACAGTTTTGTGTAGAGTGTCTTCACCTGGTATTGTCCAAGTTTTCTTTAGATGCTGTGATTAGTTCTAGAAAGAAGTAAAACGAGTACCTCTAAGGCTAATGGTAGCCATGCTGGTTTACTCTTACTAATCATTAAAAAATTCTGCTTTTTTCTATGGTCTTTGTGTTATTTTAAGAAAGTAGATGTTTGACACTTGGATGTGGGCTGTGCGTTGAGTGCACTACTGCATAGTATGCAAGTGACAATACTCAAGTAGTAACCTGGCATGTAGGGTTTCTGTGGGAGAGCATTCATTCAACCCACTTTGCAGTCAGTTTTCAGGCCCAGGCACTGCAGGCATTTGAATGGATGAATGTGAATTTTTAGTACTGTAGTTCAAAGCCTCTGAATCACACTTCTTTCCTTTGTTACTCCATTTGAGCTACTTTTGCTTATTATTGTATAATACAGAAGAATTTTATCTACCAGGACAGGTAAGTGAAAGAGGTATGGCTATTCATTTGTTGTGTGAGGTTTTTGGAATATGACTTTCTCAGCTGGTTGTGTAAAATCTACATCTACATGTTTGACTTGTGGGAAGAGGCATGTGCAAGGCTTTGCTTATCAATTGATCTACAGTTTACATTTACACTGTGACGTTCTTGATGGCAGAGGACAGAAGAAATATCTAGAAAGCTCAAGAATTTGCATGTGTAATAGGTGGCAAGTGTGTAGATGGTCATAGCTTCATTTAAAAAAATGACTCAGCTTTGCCTCCCTGCTCCTTTCCACCCCAGAAAACTGACTGCATGAAAGGGACTTGGTAGAAAGAAGCTCTTCCAGGTGGGTGTGATGCCCCACACCAGTTAGCACATGAGATAAAGTGAGTTGTGTCTTCAGAGCTGATACCTTGCTTGCTTGATTGGATATATCCCTATTTTCTCTCCTCTTGAAGAAGTAAAACATAATGCAGATGGCAGGATGATCATTAAAACAGTTCTAGGATTTTAGCTTGAAATAATTTGAGTCTGTTGGTATAATAATTTGGGGCTGTTGGTGTAAATAATTTGGGACTTACGCTGATATTCCAAGGGTGTACTACACTTCCCTTCAACTGCCCTTCAACTCCATTGGTAATATCTGAGTCCTTCAAGGATTCTTACTGAACTTCAGTGAGTAAGACAATCATTAGCTCTGCAATTTGGAGTATTTAATACTGCAAAATTATTTTGTTAAAGCCAGTCATGAAATAGGAGCCATGGTAAAGCACATTAAAAAGTGCAGTGTGTATTACCTATACTAACTTCGCTTGTTTTCGTGGCGCTCAAGAAGAAACTTAAGTATAACATTTTAAGTTTTGAAAATTGATGTGCGTATTTATCCTGTCAGTTCATTTATTTTCTACTGCTGTGTTATTTTAAAAGGCCTTTCAGCCTTTTAAACTTAAAGATACATTCAGTTAATATCTTTACATTGAAGCAAAATCAGATCTCAGACAAAGTACCAAACTCAGTGTTTGGTTTACTATGTGCCTTTTTCTAGTTAGAAATGGCTTCTAACAATCTGAAAAGCCTCCTATTATATTTCTTTTAGGGCTGTGAAACAGGTAGCAATTTATTCTAGAAGCAAAAGAACACCCATTGTGAATTCTGTGTTTACTGGTAGTCAGTTCTAGATACGTGTATTAGAACCAAGAAACTTTACATCCAAAGATAAATGCTTCCATTATGTGATAGAAGGTAGGTGTTAGTTTTGAAGCTTTATTTTTAAGCAGTGGGGTTTTTTTCCTTAAAATTAACAGTAAGGGATGCTGTATATATTTTAGTGTAATTTTCAGGCTATAGAAAATACTAGTTTGGCTTTGCTTAACTTCCATGTGCTTATGACTTCAAGATTTTCTGAGTGGGTAAGAGTCATGGATTTTTTCTCCGAAGAGGTAACCTGTTAAGTATTAAAGAACTATGGTGCATATTCCTTAGAAATAACAAACTGAAAATAAGGGATTGACAAAAGGGCCTTTTCGGAGTAACACAGTAGCCTTCAGGAAGGCAGTCCTGATTTGATTTATAATTAAAATACACTGTTGGATGCACTGATAGGAAATCCTCATTCATTTTGGTAACAAACAGAAGGGGTAATATATTTATTTACAAATACCAAGTTTGTTGATTCACATTAAAGTTGTTGTCAGTAATTTGAAGTAATATTTGTATTTTCTATGTATAATTTAGTTCTCACATTACCTGAACCTAAGTAGTTCTCTCACAAGCCCTCTGGTAGTGAAAGTTACGAGATGGCTTTGGAAAGGAAAAAAAATTAAATATGAACTGTGCATCTAACTTTATTTTTCCTAGCACAGAGCATCCCATTTACTGCAATAAAACTCCACTTTATTGATGAATGTATGAATCCGTTCTCAGTAACACAGAGGTGCTCATGAAACCGATGCTTTTCTTATTTAATATTTTGGGGGGTTATATACAATGAGCACAATTAGACATTCAGGGACGATGATGTTGTAATTTTAAGTCTTATTTTAACATTGGGTCAGATTATACTGCACCACCTTAGGTAAATGGTCTATAGATTGTAACTAAATCTGCAAAGGGGAATGTCTCATGTATTTTTGGATCACAATAATAAAATCAGTCTTTAAAACTCAGCAGTTTTTGCATTGAGGTGTTGCTCTTTGATGAAAAGTGATGTTTTAAAAAAGTGGCATCTTCTCACTGAAATGGTACAAGCCCATGGATAGAAGACTTGTCCACCATGGTGGCAGGTTCCAGTTAAATCTTAGTCTGTTTATGCAGCTATGTAAGAATGAGCTGCAGTTTATTTTGGCTCATGTGATCCACTAGAAAGAGTGTATTTCCAGATGAGTTCCAACATATCCCTTTTGTACCTGCACTCAGGTACCAGCAAAGTCAAAACTTGAAGATAATAATGCACTTTTTGGCCTGCTGAATCCCTGTTACATGTGAAAACACATAGATAGGAGAGAACACAACTGAACTAGGTTTGATTTGCAGGTGCAGAGTTTAGAAAAGAATTCCTGTTTCACAAAGGGAGGAAATGCAAGTTGTTGAGCGTTGTGGCTTTATGTCTTGCCTGGCAATGGAGCCACTTTTTAGGAAAGATGCATACTCACACCTGCTTATTGAACTGGAAAGCAGAAATCTGTTTCTGAAATATTTCACACATGTATCTTCTAAGACAGAGGTAACATGCAAGATGGCATATTTAAGTATAATGGTATTATTTCTCAAGTTAAATCCACCTGTATTGTTATTACGGTTCCATGGTGAAGGAGCCAGACTGATTTCACAAGCAGAAAACAGTCTGCTGTTGAAGTAGTATCTGGGGAATATAGAATAGAGTCAAGCACCTGCTTCTGTAGAACAGCAATCTATGGCTGTGATGCCGATTTCAGTACTACCAGTTTGTTCCCACCCACTAAGCACCTGGTCATCTGTAATTAACGCCTTAGTTTTCTTTTAGTGGAAGAGCTTTGCTAACAGCTATTTCAAAAAAACAGCTATTTATCTATTTGTTGTCATTGATCTGCTGTCAAAATCTGTGTTTAGTAGACAACTGTCCTCAAAATGCAGTAACCCGTGAGCAGCGTTACTCTCAGTCAGCAGAAATCCAGAAATCTTGTTGCCTGATGAAAGCTTTCAGGACTGTATTCCAATTTAGGTGTGATTTGCAGTGTTCTGGGCAAGAAGAATAATAAACTGCACAATTATCTGGACAATAGATTAAATTGAGGTATAAAGCCAATAACAAAGAGTTAACCTGAGTTTCCTCTGCCTGAGTCTTGAAATCGCCTAAATTAAAGATCCTGAGCGAGTTTCAAAGGCGTAATTGGATAACTCTGGCAATATTCATTATCTTACTAAGAAATTCCAGTGTCGAGCCACATATGGAACATTACAATGCACATAATGACTGTCTTGTTTACCTACAACGTCATTCTGTTACCACGATTCCAACTTCCTCATTACACTCTAAACTGCTGGGCATATTTTGGGGTACTGAAAACCAATTGGTTTCTTATGCATGCTACAGTTCTTTTACAATCCTGATAAAATGTTTTATCTGAATCAAGTGTAATTTATCTCAAAATATATATCATAAGCATACTCCTGCTTGGAATGGCTATTGAAAACACACTCTGTACCACTCTAGAAAGCCGGAACATTTGCAGTGAAGACTTTCTCACCACCAAAGACACTGAACTGAACATGCTTCCCTTTGTTGTCCAGGTTCAGTGTTCATACCTGTCCGAAGATTAAAATGACAAAAATTTTTGTAACACTTTCTGAATGACAAATGTATGGGCTGGTCTTGGATTCAAAATTAAAATTCAGCAATAAACTCATTGTTCAGGAGCTGAGACAGTTCAAATAATGGCAAAATTTAAATGTGGTCTAATACTGAAAGAAATTGGCTAATTTTTGTGTTGGTTTGTTTGTTGGTTTGTTTGGGTTTTTTTTCAACCAAAGGAGTAATTGTGATGGCTAGCTATGTTGTCCATCATTTTTTTGTCTGTTCCTTTGACTTTCAGCAGTACTACAGTTTCTTGTCTCTCTACATTTTCATCAGTGTTGTTCCTCCCTACCCATATATTTTTCAGACAATATCTGCAGTGCATTTTATGACAGTAGCATCTGGACACTGGCAAGAAAAGATTAATTAAATAGTTAACTGTTTCCTGTTAAAACTATTAGAGCAATATAATGTATCAAACAATTCAAAGCGAAATATTTGTAATGTAGGGCAACTAGTAGTGAGATATGTTAATGCTGTCTTGCTTTACATTCATGCAAATAAGAATATTCTGGTTTTGACAAGAGGAAAATCATCCTTTTTGCCTGTTGAATAACAATGTCACATTCTGTGTTTATTATCAAAACTTTAGACTGACAATCTTGCAAAGGTGAAGGGGAATCCACTTCAATCTGATTTCTTCTGTCACACAAAGAAAATGTAGATTCTGAAAGAATTTCAATGCTACCTCATTATGAGTCATAAGATAAAATGTTGTTGCAAATCTAATAGGTCTCTGGAAGCTTTCACGAGAAGTTGATATGGTTGACCTGTGTAGGAAAAAGTTACTATTCTTGGTGGCTCTCCGAAGAAGGGGAAATAGGTTGACACTCGCAAAATGTAAGGGGTAGCAACATGATCAGTAGTCTATAACAAAACACCAAAATCAGCATTGAAAACATACGTCAAAGGGACACTTTCCTTTGAAAATAGCAGTTGCCCTGCTTGGGCTTTCCTAGATTTCTCAGAGACTACCCACAGAACTTGCAGCCCATTCATTCAGAGGGACAAAACAAGAACAAGAAGGGTATTTTCCTCCATAAGGCACTCTACTGCATTTACTTAGATTTTTGGGGTTTATGTTAAATCATCTTAGAATAATGTAAGCACTTACGTGTGCTCGGCACCCAGTGGATTAAGAAGGGATACAAGGGACTACATACCCCTAAGTCTGAGCTCTGTGGCACGCAAATTAGTAGTACCTGTAAATAGAAATAGAATCAGTAGACATATGTGAACATGTCTTGATTTGGAGAAGCGTTGACGTTAATTTTTAGAGGAAAGGCACATCTCACAGAACTCTTAGTATCTGGATGAGAGTAGCTCTGGCTGGTGTAAATGGATTTTCAAAAACCCTTCGTGTAAGATCCCTCAGGAGCAGCTGCTAATGAACCAAAGCTGTGATCCAGAAGGACTGGTCATCTCTTAGACTACCTGGTTCACAGGAAGGAAGGAATGAAGGGAGGCCATGATGAGTTTCCAGACTTCAGTGCTGGGACTTGTGCTGTACAGCAGAGTCATTAATTATCTGAAAATAACTACACTTCTTAACTGCTGATAACTTCTGGATTATTGTTAGCATTGTCAAGAGAAAGGTTGACAATGAAGAGCTCGATGACAGCAGCTGAAATTCAATGTTTATAAATGCAAGCTAATAAAGGAAAAATAATCCTGACTATACATGCATAACAGTGAGCCCTGAAGAAGGAGAGATTCTGGAATCACTGTGGAAAGTTTTTGGGTGTGTCCATATTAGTATTTAAATTTGGATCAGGTGTCTGCTTTTGAAGTGAATCTCCCTGTGATCCTGTTTACCACACCTCGGTTTGCATCACAGAACTGTCTTGGAGAACAGTGACCACACTCCCTCCAGGTGCAACTAAGCCAGAAAATGTTGAGGTCCTAATGGGTGTCTCATCCGTGGGACCTGACTACTGTGTAATGGAGGTAAATCCAAGGCAAACAGAATTTTGTGTGTTATTAAAGAAACAACCGAGAATGAAATAGAAGATGATCATCTTCATGTCACTGGGGAGCACTGTTGTGGTTCCACGTTTGTAGTACTGCACCCATCTCAAGGAGAGCACAGTATTAGAAGTAATGCAGAGAACAGACATCAGGGCCTTGCACAGTATGGAATGGATGTCAGTGAAAAAACACCTTAGGACAGCCTCGTGGCTCCAGAAGAAGTGATCAAGAGAGAGATGAATGCTATGGAAAAGACAAAGGGGGATGATTAGTTAATTCAGTGATGAATACTGTTTCTCATTGCACGAGAAAAGCCATGCAGCAAATGAAATTATTAGACACATAACTGAGACAAAAGACATACTCTTCGCACTTTTGAAATCTTGGAACTTACTGCCATGAGACGTTGTGGAAGCCAGAACTATATATGGTTTCAAAGAACGGTAAAGGAGCTTCTTAGAGGTTAGATCCCTTTAAGCACAAAAAGAATCTTTGAGGTGCTAATCCCCAGACTCCAGGAGAGTAGAGCAAGGGCAGCACCTTCTCTACAGGTGCCATTACCTAAGCATGCAGTACTAATTTCTGTTAGAATATACATGTTGAGCTAAAGGGACTATCAGTCCAACTTTGCGTGGCAGTTCTTAGTGTTGTACTTACTAGAGTTATTAAGCAAACACAAGTATTGACTAAGATGTTGATACCGTCTGCAGAGATCACAAACATGCTTGCATTACAAGTTGTATTCTGGTATTCTAATTGCTAGTTATTGGCAGTTAGTATCCTTGCAACTAAAGAACAAATTAAAGTAGTGGGTTCAGTTTCCGACACAGAAAACGTGGTAGAAGCAAACAGGAGAGGGAGGAAGTGATGAAGTTGAATTGAATCAAACATGCATAGTAAGAATTAAGTTTTGGATCATCACTGTAGCTCAGGTTAATACATGGGGGAAAGAGGGTAAAGATAATCTGGAAAACTGAGTTAATGGATAGAATGAGGCAAATGATTGAGTCAATGTTATTAGAAAGTTATATTTATGCAACATTTCTAATTAACAAAATGAGTTTTCTCCTACTTCTATGAGAAAAGCATTTCATCATCTAAAAGGATTTATCCACAACTTACCTGTATTTACATTTTTGGATGGTCTTCATAGGCTTCCTTAATGCTGTACAGGGTTATTGATACAGTTATCAATCTTTAAAGGCCTTACCTGAATATTCGTTAAGAAGAAACTAACTTTTAACAACCCCCTCAGGTTGCTATTGTGGCATTTGTTTTTCCAGAACTGCTGCTTACTAATGCCCTGAAAAATAAGCAGTCTCATTTGTAACTGACCAGCTCAACTTGTCAAATTCTTTCACACAGACAAAATTATTAGTTTTTTTGACATCACAGTCACTGCATTGAGAGTGGTATTGTAAACTGTTCTGTTATCTCTATGAAGAGAGCATTGCTTATGTATTGATCTTAGTAAGAAGAGAGAGATTACAAAATAAAATGTGGCATTACTTTTTTTTTTTAAAGACTGCTTTCTGAAATTTTCTTGACTTTGCTAATAGACTTCCCTTTAAATGTTAAGCAGTTGAAATTTCCTCTAATAATATTTTTTAAACCGTTAAATCATTTCCCATTTTGGGGAAGGGACTGTTTTGCAAAATATAAAATCCTGTTATCACATTAGTACACCTGATGACTTTGTCTTTCAGAACTGTTTTAAGATACGTTTCAGGTGGTTTAGTGCAGAAAATCTGACAGGAAAGGTGCTGGGGAATTGCTGCTAAATGTGGTTCAGACGGAAAGAAAATACACAGTAATGCTTACTGGGCTCCTAAATGGATTTGGAGACTCTTAGACTGCAAAGATGTTCATCACAAAGTCTTCTGGTCATTAATGTGAGTGTGGAATATTGGACTACAGTGCAAACATGAATGCGTGAATTCAGGATGACACAGCATGAGAAGACCTCTTTGGTGGCAAGTGATTGAACTCGGCTCTACCTAAACAGAGGATGTAGCAACCTTTTAGGCTCAACAATGCTATCACCTAACAGTATAACTTCAAATTAAATAAGAATATGACAAAAGCATCAAAATCATACAGGGAAAAAGAAGGAGACTTTGTGCATCTCAAATTAAGTACTGTGGAATTGTGTGGAATTATATGGATTACCTCATTTATGTAATAAAATGCCTTCACATGACTCCAGGGGAAATAACCTGGAAGTTCTTGAAGGAATATATGCAGGCTACTGAGGGGCATTAAAACTTCACAATTCAACTGCAGTAACTGGAAGTCGGACTGTAATAGAGTCTGGGTGCACAAACTCAAGCTTTTCACAAATGCAAAAATGTGAAAAGCTTCCACTCTTGTGTAGTTAAACATCACCACTGGTTCATCATTTTCTTCTGTGCTGAAATGTTAGAACCATTATGCTGTAACAGTCAGAAAAGGAGGTGGTAGAGATGATGAGAAACTTGACAGTGTTTTATCAAGTAGTCACTATTATATACCTAATATTATTAAATGCTGCAGATTAATACCTAAGAGAATACAATATTTGTATAGTCAGCAAAATATACCTAGTGATAAAAGTAACAGGAAACTGAAAGAAGCCATGGGTATCAGCTTTGGCTCTTCATCAGTGGCAGAGGAGAATTAGGTTTTTTTATTTTTTTTTCTTTTTATTTTTTGCAGTGGAAATGCAAAGTGACTGTTTTTCTGTCTCTAGATATAAAAACAAAGTGTGAGACAGGCAATTAAATAAGAAATAGGCAATGCAGGCTGCAAAATCTAGTAATACTGAATGTTCCCGTTACTTACCTTAATGGCTTGATAATGCTTTATGTACAGTGGAAGCCCAAATCATCTGTGCACTGATGATACACTAAAGATGCAACAGAAACACCAGAGAATGCTGTATTTGATAATGTATTTTTACATGTACAGTAGAAGCCCTAATCATCTGTGCACTGGTGATACACTAAAGATGCAACAGAAACACCAGAGAATGCTGTATTTGATAATGTATTTTTACATGTACAGTGGAAATAGTGGCTCTTTTACTTTACACCCACAGAAACTCTTTATGTTTCTTAATAAAATAAAAAGGGTGAGGCCCACAACAAGCTTTTATGGCCTTCTCACAGCTACATTTTGTTTGCCTCTGGGTGTCAAGAATTACAATTGTCAGTTAACTGGGGGAATTAGGATCTTTCAGAGCAAAGTTTTTAGGCATCATAGTGCTGAGCAATGCTCTTGGAGCTCAGTTGATTTGGATTAGCTCCATCTCTAACTTTCCTCTGTTTTAGGACTTGCTGAAGCATTTTGTACATAATGCTGATGTATTGGTACTTTTAGAGAGGCTGAGGTATTAATTCATCATCAGACTACATGGCAGGTAGGCTGGCAGCCACTAAGGAGTATCAGAGTGCTCTGCTCCTACTGCATGCTCATTCTTCAAGGACCATTTCAGAGGCCGTTCCAGGAAGACTTATCAATTGCCCTCCTGCTATCTTTCCCACTGCCTTCTCACCAGCCATGAATGACTTCAACTGCCTTTTCCATGTACTTACAGACAGTTGCGCTTGCATCAGCTCGCAGACTTGCGCAGCAGTGCCAATGAGTAGCCTGCTCATCTCTCCCTTCTGACTAAAGTCTCAGTAAACAATATGTTTTATGGTATTTATCAGTCGTATCAAGATAACAAAAATTCCAAGCTCCACGGAAGACACCCTTTGTTTTTCATTGTACACACCAGAAGCTTTGGATTATTTTTCTCATCAACCTTTTGTTACACTAAGAATGCATGTTCATCCATGAACAGCATGGCCCTACCATGGACTGCCTGTTGTAGTTCATGATTTTACACAAACTGGTGTTCTTGCTACCTCAGAAAAGCTCAAGAAGAATGGGTAGAAGACTGCTATTTGTTCCACTAGAGTAACATCAGCTTTGTCATGTGCACCACAAAGGATGCCGGATCTTTTCCCCGCATTGCTTGACCATCATACGCTTTGGCTTTCTGACATGACATTACTTACAGTATATCTAGTGAGTGCCAGTGACACCACATTTCTCACTCTTATAAGTGGTATCAAGTATTGCAGCGCATGCATGATTACCACTTGTTTACAGGCTGCTGTGGGCTGTGATATGAATTGTTCTGCAACGGTGCTGCTGTTATTTGTGCTTCATCCACTCATAGCAAATACCACTGACAACCTGTTTAGAAGACAAAGGCAGATCCTTATAATGTCAACCGGACATTCTGTTTGTACCATGAGTAATGTAGCTTTCCTCCCCTCCTGTTAACTGCTGCTCTTGTAGCTTACTTAGTATACAGGGGAAAAAAAGTCTTCCTTACTGATCAGTTGTGTAAACGACTCTTTTATTTTGGCTAGGCAATCTGCATTGCTGTTGTATCTTAGAGTATACACCCCTTGATTCTCTACAATCTATATGTGGGCGAAGTGCAGTTAACAAACCAGGACAAGATTCTTTAATGGTGTTTTACACACAAGGCAGAGTTCCTTAGGTAGCTGAAATCATTTCTGCCTTAACAGAATGCTTCTGTAAAATTTCTAGATTTCCTTATTAATTCTAGGGTTTTGTGCAGCTTAAAAGAGCTCTAACAGAACTTTCCCTAAACATTTTTCTTCATGTCCAGCTGTTGTTGTTCCACTTACCACCAAGAGGCAGCCATTCCAAGATCACAGGCTTCTCTGGAAATCAAAAGCTGCAGTGTAATGGCAGTTGATCTTTCAACGTGCAGGGTTAGGTGCTAAGCAAGTTGTTTAGGACTGAGATTCACAGAGTTATGTTTTGGTTGTGTGCTTAAATGCATGCGCTTTTACAGGCTTTGAGGAGATATCTGGGGATTGCCTGCAGATATTTAGTATTTGATATATACCTTATTTAAGATTTGGAAAATACTTGAGCAGTAAGCCTCAGGGTTAGCAGAGGAACTGTGTGATAAGCCTTAGATCTCACAGGAGAACTGATAGCAAGACCTACCTTTCCATTCCCCCGATTATACACTAGTGTTGTAGGGCTTTGCAGTGCAGATACCATGTAACTGAGGGAGACAGAGGCTCAACCAAGGCTGTTGTACAGTCAGTTTTGTTTTCTTGTTTTTTCCCTTCTTTTGAAGTGACTAGTCTTTAGCTCCATTTCTGAGAAGGTTTCTTGCACCTCTGACTCAGAGTCATCTCTGGATGGTTAAACCAGTAGCTGCAGCCCTTCTGGGACAGAAACTGCAGACTGTTAAGGGCACCCTTTGCAAACATGGTGGCAGCTGCTTTCGATCTGTGGCTTCTTGCTGCTATTGTGTGAGGAAATCACACTCTCTGAGTTTCAAGAGCCACAACAGAGAATAAGTAAAGCTGTGGCTCATTTAGGACTGGGTGTTATTTTAATGAGCTTAATAAATCCTATACAGGACTGAGAGTTTCTTTGGAGTTCTTAGTCCTGCAACACAGTTCCCTCAGGCTGACCTTTGAGCCTTGTGTGCTGTAGAGCTCTAAAAAACTGCATAGTTCTGTACTAGACCAGATTCAGCAACATCAGCAACGCTTGTGTAAGTAGCTCACCCGCTTCAGCAGCTGGTTTCAGCATCAAGGGTATCAGACTTCTCTAAACAGAGCTTAAATGACATTGTACTGCACATGGCTTCCACTGTCCCAGCTCACCATGTTCACAGAAGTCTTGGAGGTTTGTGCTCATGTAGAAACAGACTGATTTGCTTGGTGAAGTAACTAACTCACAGAAGGTAAGGAGTTGGCATTTTTGTTGACCAAACTCATCACATGGTTAAACCTGAAACATTCATGAACGTTAGTATGGTTCTTGTAAAGCATGAATGGCAAGGATTTGTTTAATGTGCAGTATGGACACTGATCTTCAAAGGGCAAAAATCATTGCAGTGCCATTTATCTCACATTTAGCAAAGCAGGATGGAAGATCTCCTAAGTTACTAATTCTGCAGTCATGGTTATCAACTCCTCATCATAGTCACCCACATCATATAGAATCGCAGAATCATAGAATAGTTAGGGCTGGAAAGGACCTTAAGATCATCCAGTTCCAAACCCCCTGCCATGGGCAGGGACAC
>JARCZZ010024601.1:0-14152 GCA_030323915.1 Brotogeris chrysoptera | reverse complement strand
GGTTATATTTCCCTTTTTCCAGTCATCAGGAACTTCACCTGACTGCCATGATTTTTCAAATATGATGGACAGTGGCTAACAACTTCATTCGCCGGCTCCTTCAGGACCTATGTGTGGATTTCATCAGGTCCCGTGGACTTGTATACATTCAGGTTCCTAAGATGGTCTTGAACCAGATCCTCTCTTACAGTGGGCGCAGGGTCTTCAATATCTTCAGTGTCATCAAAGGAGACGTTATCTGGATAGACTCTGTCTCAAATGAGCAGGGTTCTCACCCTCTCCCCCCAAAATTAAAGGTTGATTTTGGAAATTGTTTCTCACACCTAACTCCCATGGTGGTTAGGACTCAAAATGCAGTGGACAAACAACTCAAGCAGCAAGCAAACTCTCAAGCCACCTCTGCAAAAAAATACATTCACCTTAAAAACCTAAAAATTACTCAGGGTGTTGAACTGATATAATTTTAAAAGAACAGTATTATCATACCAATTTTCTGGCTGCACCAGTTCTGTTAATAGATGAGTATTGTAAATTATATATTCTTGGACAGTCTACTTTGGAACACACAAGAAATTACTTTTATGAAATTACTCCAGGGTGCTTTAATACCAAAATATGAGAAATATGGAAGATATACCAAGAAAATTAGAAACCCTAGGGCTAAATATTTTTATAAAAATAATTTAAAATACAGAACTTCAACTAACCAGGTTGACCTTATTACAGCGTTGAAGAGATTTGTTTGTGCACTACGAGTGTAGTACTGTTTAAATAACATACCAGAATCTATCAGTGGAGTAAAAGATAAGATCTATAGCTTTTGACTCACATGGTTACAAAAATGTCTTATATGCTGGGTTCTCCTGTCACTTACAGGAAAATACAGGAAAATAATTTATGTGTATGAAAAAAATTAATTCTGTTCTGCTATTCCGTAGAGCTGTCTTTCCCTTTTTAATGAAGCCATTTGAAAAGGATTTTAGGTATCTAAAACTAAAAGGCACCTGAGGGTCTGGCCCTTAAGTGAACATACTCACAACTTTCTACAGTGCTCATGGTGCAAAACATTGTGGCTCTCTTTCAGGAAAATTAAGGCATCCTAGCACACAACAGGACTGTTGTACCTTGCCTTACGATAGATTTGTGCTGCTCATTCGTGTGTGTGTGTAGCTCAAGAAAGTGGTAAATCTCCCGTGTGACATATGGTTAAGGCAGTCACTTCACCAACAGGGACTATAATTTAGGCAATATGTGCAGTGACTTCAAGATGCTTGTTTTACTCTGAAGGCTCTAAGGCACTTCTGTGGCCAGCCATGTGCCATACTCTTCCCATCCCTTTCTGCTGCTGGTGGAATTTCCCTAGGTGTTGCTGGCCTTGTCTTTGGGAAGTCAGCAGCAGCCCTGCAACCCCTGCTGCCTGTCTCCGGCTCTCTAGCACAGCACTGCCTCTCTCTGCTGCCTCCATGCATAGGAGACCCTGGAAAGTTAGACAGGTTGTCCACAGAAAACTTTGCTTCAGAATGAAGCTCAATGTGTACAACTTCCTTGTCCTTGTGGGCTACAGAAGGACAGAGAACTGTAGCTTCTGTACTTTCATCAGGGAGTGAAAATCTCACTCATACTCGGCTGCCCTGGACCAGTGAGCTCATGTACCACTGACGCAAATGACTGACTGAATTTACCCCATGGAGTTCCCTGATCTCTGAAATGCAGAACTGGGTTGTTTTAGTAGGGATTGATTCATTAGTTGTGAATTTCATTTGAGAAAAACATGTAATTTCTGGTTCACTCTCTGCTCTGAAGTGACAGCAGTTAGGGGGCCTATAGGGATGCTGGGGAGGAACTCTTCATTAGGGACTGTGGTGATAGGACAAGGGGTAGCAGGTTCAAACTTAAACAGGGGAAGTTTAGACTGGATATGAGGAAGAAATTCTTTCCTGTAAGGGTGGTGAGGCACTGGAATGGGTTGCCCAGGGAAGTTGTGAATGCTCCATCGCTGGTGGTGTTCAAGGCCAGGTTGGACAGCGCCTTGGGTGGCATGGTTTAGTGGGAGGTGTCCCTGCCCGTGGCAGGGAGATTGGAACTGGATGATCATAAGGTCCTTTCCAACACAAGCTATTCTATGATTCTATGATACTTTTACATACCCCAGTAGTCTCAGCGAACTATTTAACAAGTTTGAGGTTGAGAAGAAAATGCTGTTATTTATTTACCACAACACAGTTTATGGTGAATCACTTGTGCTAGTGAATGGTTTCTCAAGTCAGCAAAACCAACTAATTTCTTATTTTTGGGTCTGTGTATCCAAAAGATATCAATCCTTTGGATAAAAAGGCTTGATATGGTAAAGAAAACGTACAAACCAGTAAGCTCAAGGTATTTAAACTCTTTCCTTACATTTCATTAGTGCTTTATGTGCCTGCTTTCAGAACATTCCTGAAGTGTTCTGTTTTAATTTAATTAGCACTTTTGAATTCATGGCATGTGGTTTCAAAAAACCCAAACACTTGAAAATTCTTTTTTTTTTTTTAATGTGTATTATTACAATTTTACAACACGTGTAACTTTCATGACATCTTTTTAAGGTTTTGCACTTACACAGTATTATGTATTATGTAGCATCTAAATAAATTCATATTAGTATGTAGCACTTCAATTTTTCACTGACAAATGAGGATGTTGTCTTGTTTCAGAATAGATATAGATTTATGCAGATGTTAAGTAGTTTGTAGACAGATGTGGGTAATTATATACTTGTATGCAATGATCCTGTCTATACAGGGGAAATCTGTTCTCTTTCTCCATATGACTGAATACATGGGTACAGATTTGAGACAATAAGTAGTAAACTTTTTGCATAGCTATAGACCACAGGGTTTAAGGTTTGGAAAATTAAATTAGTTAAGAGGTACAATAGGCAACAGTGACTGGAAGTTTATAATTCAGAAATTAGAAATGAGATGCACTTTTTAAGAGTAAGGTTACAGCGTTTTATTTGGGGCATTGAGAAGGATTCCCTAACAGCAGTGTGTGCTTTCTGTGAATCACTTCAAATTAACACGTGATGGTTTTCAAATAGATGGGTGCGACTAAACCAGAATTTGGGACCTCATGCAGAACTGCTGAATGAAAAGCATTCCTGTGTAACTCAAGACAGGCTAAGTGGATGTAACTGTTCCTTCTAGTCTACAGATCTGTGAATCTGTGAGCCTGTATGTCATGTCATGACAGACAAATAATCAAGTCTGAGCCATCATACTGAAAAGGAGCATAGATAAGTTCCTCTTAAATAGAAGAGGCATTGGTGTGTCTTCAGTGCGTTGATGCATAAAACTTGTTCTAGATTGTATTGTAGTTTAATTCTGGGGTTTGGGGTTGTTTTTCATAACGTTATCAAGGCACTACATCCCCAAGAGTTTATAGCCCCTGAATAATCATTTGTCAAAAAAAAAAAATAACCCAGAAAACTACAAACAGAAAACTTTGGTGACATTAAAAAAATGCTGTAGTATCATATGTCATTCACATTCAGTATTGTTTTAATAGTTTCGTATTTTTTATTTTTAGACTACACAATATAACACCTAAATTGCTAGAAAGCTGAAGCTCAAACATGCAGACTCTCTTTCGCCATTATTAGAACATCTGATGAACAGGGCATTATTAGCTTTTTCTTTTAAACAGTAGATGAAACTCTGTAGTTTTATGAAAGTTATGGTGACCAACTGATGGAGAAGGAGTTCTGGTGTGTGAATGAACTATAAAGTGCATCTCACTCTCATGTATCGGAAGTTTTCAGTACTTTATACTGTTACAAGTAACAAACTATTTCTGGCTCTAATTCTTCGCAGTTGTAAGTATTCTCACAGTACATGCGGTCTGTGTAGATTATCAGAGGATTCCATTCATTGAACAATGCCTACGACCACTTACATAATTAGATTTCATGTTGCTGACCTATGGGTCCTGTAACAAGACCGGCATTAGACAGGAAAAAAAAGCCCTAAATCCTAAAAGACAAACTCTGGGGGAGAAGAGAGCCTGAAAAATCTCTTTCCTCCCTGAGAATCTACCATGAAAAACCTGAAGCCAAATAGATTTTTGTGTTGGAAGAAAAAATGCAGTTATGATCCTTACACAAAACTGAGGAGCTTATTGATGAACTTGGACAGGACTCTTCATGGTTAATATGTATAGTGTTATGAAGGGTTTAAAAATAAGAAAGTAGATAGGAAAGCACACCACCAAACAACTGAAAGTCGATAGATTTTAGACATTTTTATTATCTTCAGTAATGTGGCCATCAGAGGAATTCATTGAACACCTCAGAGCGCTCGTCTGAGTTAGGAAGAATTCCAGCAAAATGTAGGAGATGTACAGGAGATCCATGCACTTTGTTCTCCTGTACTGTCACCTTCAGAAGACTCTTTCTAGCCATTTAGAGAGAAACTGAATAATGTTTCTTTCATTTTCCCCAGTGGCTGTCATCTAACTAACATATACCCTTGCACATGTTATAAAATATCTCAGATTCCCTTTGAAAGTAATTCACAGGTGTGAACTAGCCTTTTAAAATCTGCCCTATTTGTAGTTGTGCACATCAGCACAATCAACAAGGCAGAAATTGTAAAGATCATGTAGCATACGGTACTGCATGTGTTATATTTTCCCTGTTCTGCATAGTGCATATTCTGAATACTGCATGTGACATTCAACAGCCAAGGGCAAGGTAGTTTCCAGAATAACACCAAATATTTATACTGCAAAACTAACATCTTTGTCTTCGGGGCACATTAGGCAACTGTTAGCACTTATCTGGAAGACACTGTAGACTAAATTTTGTGATTAACTTATTCTGACCATTTAATTTCAAGAGCAAGTTAAACATTATGGCGCACACTACATATTAAAGGAAAGTGCTCAATGCTCTAAGCTCCACCTGTTAGGCTGTTAAATAATAATGATCATTAGTATCTGTTTAGTAGGATAGATTCGCATGATGCTTTTTAACCATGAAAATAATATTTTAGGGTAGTGATTGGGGAACTACATACTCTCTAGGGAAATTCTCTGATTACTTAAAGACATACTGTCAGTTTAAGTCCTTCTATGACTACATGAAGTTGCTTACTTCCTTGGAATTAAAAATTTAACCATGTGCATATGATCTTGAAATCTTCAAAGCATCAAAACATAAAGCACTTTCTTCTTACCTAGAAGGCAAGTCTAGTTGCATTCTAGGTACTTTATCAAGCTTAGTTAATATCCCTAAAAATGCCTCAAAAGAATGAGGTTTATGTTCCTTCATGAGGCTGCAGCTGGCAAGGATAAGAAGAACAATACAAATACTGGTATTTCTGTTGAAGTGGTAACAATATAACACTCCTCCATCCTGTGTGTTACTGCTCATTTCTTCATTATTTCTTTCTATGTATGACTTTGTGCCCAACTGTTCTTTGGAGAAAAAGAAAGGTTCGAGTGTGATCATAAATGCCTTATGTAATTCCAGAGCCATCTAATCCATGTGTATACTTTCTCCCACCCAAAGAAAATAATGTACTTATGAGTCTCTTACCCCTCCCAAGTATGCTGTAAAGCTTTTGGTCTTGTCAGGACATTATGCTGCGTGATCTACTATAAAACTGCTGAATACGAGCAGCAACTGTCGTAAATACTAAATGCAGACATACAGCGCATGTTAATCTTTGGGGGTTTTTTCCTATTTTTATATTTTTATGTGTAGGTTTCAAAACAGATTTGCTTCATCAACATTTTCATTTTGTACACTGCTGTACAAAGAAATTATTTCAGTGCACCTTTCTCCTTCTCAACACCAGGTCTGAAATCACTTTACAGAGGTTGTTCTTTTCAGATAAGGCGCATAAATGTGAAGAGAACACCTCAGGTAGTGAGCAGGACTAGAAGCAGAAACTCAGACTTCCAAAGCCCATCTAAGCATCCAGTTCTGCAGTGCACCTCTTGTTATCTTATTGCAAACCAGGATAGATACGAGAACTACAGGTGGTTTTTTATTAGTACTCTTCCTCTTATCTTTGTGGTAGATGAGTGGTAGCATCCCTCTTGTCCTTCGTCTTTAATTCCATTGTATTGGATGAAGAGCAAATATAGAGCTGTTATCATGGAACATGTTTTATATTCACACCCCAACTTAGCACAGTTCTTGTTTTGCTTGTACCATAAATACTGAATGTTCATACAAACACTGAAGATACACCAATTACTTCATAATGTATCTCAGCATTAAAAAATGTCTATTTAATGACTAAAAAAACCTTTTTATCTTGTGATTGGCTGACCTAGTTCCTCCCACCCTTGTACAGCTTAGAGAGTAAATTGTTCTTGCCATATGACCTGAAAGTCGATAAACCCTGATGGTATCAAGTCAGGGAAAGAAGGAAGTTCAGAGCTGCTGGTGAGAAACTCCCTTCCAGCTGCCTGGTAAATCTAAACTTAGTTTAACTGAGGTATTTCACACACCCACTTCCACAGATTGCGTAGAACTCAGTTTTCCAAATGGAGCAACTTCTTCAGGTGGAAAAAAATTAATAAAGAATTAGTAAATTTTTAGTAAGTACCGAAGACAAAATATATGTATCACAGAACCATAGAATAACATCAGTTGGAAGGGACTTTCAGGGATGTGTGAAAGCCCCTTGCTTAAAGCCCCTTGCTTAAAGCAGCACCAGCTTAGGTTACTCAGTCAAGTAAATATTGAAGACAAAATTTATGTAGCATAGAACCATAGAATAATGTCAGTTGGAAGGGACTTTCACAAAAGCCCCTTGCTTTAAGCCCCTTAAAGCAGCACCAGCTTAGTTAGGTTACTCAGTCAAGTTCTGAGCATCCTGAAGGGTGGATATTCCACAGCCTCTCTGGACATCTGTTCTACCATTTGACTACATGTGTAGTTTGTGCTAGGGATGATGGCAGTGATGTCAGAAGATTATCATGGGCTCACTAGAATTGGGAGACTAATGAGGTGTGAGATTCATAAGAGTATCTACCAACTTAGTGGCCATTTGTTAAAGCTGTTTTTTGTATTTTCATAAACCCTTTGCAAGTGAGATCTCAGTAGCAGTAAATCTGATTCTCTGTTTCTCGTACTAAGTAAGTGTGAATTTAAGCTCCATTAATAAAGTATCAGGAAAACAGTATGGGTATTGGAGCACCAGTGTATGTTGGTCTCTGCACTAACCCTCAATTAATAACAAGCAGACAGCTGCAGCCTTCCTCGGCTTCGGTTTGTGACTGGCATAGTGCCATGAAGAGAACATACACTAGCCTAATCCCAGTGACACAAATGTAGGGAATGAATCTCAGAAACCCTACATTTATAAAAGAGCTATACCCCATTCTACAGAGGCACGTAGAACAAAGCCCTTTTGCCATGTCATTGCTGTAAATGCATCCAGGAGCAGCTGAGGTATTAATACAACCACCGAGTTAGGAATCTGACTAACAAATACATGGAAAATTTCCTCACTAATATATTCACTACTTACATATTCAATGCTGCTTCAAGCACAGACATATCTAAATGGTTCCTTAGCTTCATCAGAGCTCCAATCTCACCCTGATCTGTCTGCATCATCAACAGAAAGAGGAGACAGCCGTCAGCACATGCCTCCCCAGTAACCCTCTGAGTGGCAGAAGTTTTAAGCAGGATAGCAGGATCAGTAGCTCTCCGCCAGAGAAAGCCCAGTAGTGTTCCTAGGACCTCCCTGAAAGGAGTAATGGATTCCACTCTATAGCAACCCTACAGCTGGAAGTACTGCTAACATTAAGCTGAACTACTGTCAGCAGGAATAATAGCTATCTAAAAGAACTCCAGGCTCATCAATTAACACTTCCCTTAGCTTGTGTGAATTACCAAGGCTGAAAGAGGACCCACTGAGGTCAAGGAATGGTGACCATCTGTGGCCAAAGCCAGCTTTCAAGAGAACCTAGGGCCTGAGGACAGCAGGAGGATAAGCTATGATTGTCCTCTCCACAGCATGTCACTCTGATAGCAGCTCCCAGGGGTCTCTGCCATAGCCAGAGGAGTTTCATGGTAGCAAGTGGCCAGAGCCTGCCACTCAGTATGGTGTAGTCAGTCTGACTCACTGCAGACATTTGTACAAGCGCAGATGTGTTAGTGCCTTTCATCTGCACTGTAAGCAGTCTTCCTCACACAGAGTCCATCTGATTGCTCCAGAACGCTCTCTTAGGTGAAATCAGTGAATATGCTTTTCACACCTTTGAATCCCTATGCTTAAAGGACTGCCCCCTCTTTTTAAATGCAGATTTAGCTGCATTCTCAGGTTTAAAATTTATCCATCTGATGAATGCTGACAGCTTTCATAGCTGTCTTTGCTACTCCTGGTAAGATAGCTTGGTCCTTCCAGGCACAAGTAGTAAAACCAGTTGGTTTTACACTGGACAGAATTCAGATCTTGAACAGAAATTAAATCTGCAGTGAAAACCAGTGCAATAATTGAGGCCAGAACTTGGCTTGCTGACTCTGCTCATCTGAATGCTATTTCTGAGGGATAATGATGTATTATTCTTCCTTTTTGACAATTACTCCTTCACAGATAATTTTTGAAATGTTATGTGCCCTTTTTCTGTGATGTTGCGCTGGTATCCTGGATACTTCCTTCTAAAAGTCTGTACTCTCGTCATGCCATTACAGTTGCCTAAAGCATGTTTCTTTATTCCTTTTTTTCTGCTCTCCCTTTCCTTTTGGCTCCTTCCTGTATGCTGCCATCACATTAACTCAATTTGTGTAACTAAGAAAATAAAGAATTCTACTGAATTCTGAACAAAACCTTTGTGTTTCATGACCTCTCTTATTATCCCACTACTTTACAAACTGCTACTTCAGCTTTTCACTCAAAGGATTGCCCCTCAACCTTCTACATTGTACAAAATTATCTGGTTTTAGCCCTTTCGTTCTAAAACCTATCCCTATATGATATTTTTCACAAATTTGACTTCTTATTATCTTTGCTATGTGGATGCTCCAAACCAGTTGCCTCCTGTTCTACCTTGGATAGAAAGCATAAAATGGATATATGATTGATCCTTCTGACATACCTTTATCCCTGTCAAGCCATTAGTACAACACAGACATAGTTCCTCATTTTCTTCTCAGTGATGGGGAGAGATGACCAACCCTCCTTCACATTCAGTAAAGGAACTTAGGTCCCGTAAGCTGGAAATTCTTTTTGACTTGCTGCTCTTGTCTGATACATATTGATCACTTCACTTTTGTCTCCCTGTGTCCAACAGCTGGAAAACACGTACTGTCATGGGAGATACTTTATACACCATACCCAAAAATTGCTATTGACCATCCTGTGTCTTGGAGTAACTACTGGTACATGCTCTAATTGTCCATTTGTCCTGTTTTCCGCCACAGAGCCTTAATTGTTACCAAGCTATCATTTCAGTATGGGGCATGTTCCTTGTCAATATCTGCAAAGCTATTACATTGTCCTCTTTCAAAGGTCAGTGTAAATTTCACTTCAGCAACTTTGGCAAGGAGAGTGTGTTGTACAATGTCCACTTTGACCAGTATCACCTTGTAGCCCCCTCAATATGCTGTACCCTCCCAGAGTCTCTTATCTTCACCCCGGCTTTGCAAAGCCAGCCAGCTGTCCTCCTCAATTGTCATACTGCATTGGTAAAACCTTTCTGACCAGCTGAAACTCATGCTGCCATTGAAATCCTAAATCCTCAATGCCTCTGGAAACCACAGGATGACAAACAGCTCCCCAAAACCTAGGCTTTCACTTCTTTGTGCTCAAGTTTACCACTTTGCTGTTAAAGAGCTAAGGAAATATTTTCCTACCTGCCACACAAGAACATGTGGCTTATTTTATGACAGTTGTACCAGTAGCACTTGTAAAGCAGTGAGTCACTGAGCTGTAGTACAGCAGACTAGTTCAAATATTTATACTGTATTGTAGCTGAAACTTTGTGTTTTCTTATTGTGGAATCTTCACTTCTGGATAAGCTCTGGGTTCGATCTAAGTGCTGGAGTCCTGGCCTTGATTTGAATCTGAATGAAGCCCATATTGTGGAGAGAAAGTGAACTGTTTGACAGAACACTAAATGAGCTAGAACTGAGCAAGGTAAAGGAGAACAAACTACAAATGAACATAAAAGAAAACAGCATTAATATTTTTGTAACGATTTCAGGTGCAGCTTTTATGTAAATTAGTAATTGCTTCCTGCATTTCTGGACTTGCTTTAATGTTGGTGAAATCACCTTCAGTGATAGTCATCTTTTTGTTTATTAACTACTGCTTACACATTTCCACATCTGTTTGGAAACATAAATATTTCTAACAAATTCCAGGCAATTTTACTGAAGGAACTGTGATATATTCACATAAACACTGGTTTGCTTAGAAGTCTCTTCAAGTCCTGCTCCTGGTCCTGTAAAGTGCTTATAAAATAAAAATAAACAACCTCTGGTTTAAATCCCAGGGATTCCTACTTGGATTTTACAGGCATCTAGAGTAAATTGGGAATAACTCTACTGACTTGTAGTACTGTAAGGGAAGCATAGGCAGCATCAGGTCTTTACTAGGATGTGCTGAAATCTTCTCATAAACACACGTATTTCCCATACACAAACCCTCAGATGGTATAAAACCGGAGAATCCCGTTGAATTCCTCAAAGAAACATTTGAGGAAGCAGTGAACAGTGTTAGAAAGCTGCGAGACATACATGTGTCCAAAACAGCCAGCTCTTTGTAGAGCTTAGCAAAATGTTTTGTCTTCTTGAATTTAGATTTCTCATTCATCTTTTACTCGTCCGTGCTTATCGCAGAAAGACACTGTACAAAGCCAGTTCTACCTAAAGCAAACTTCGTCCATGTCTCAGTGCTCTTAGATCGGCAGCATACATTAACCGTGTGTTAAAATCTCTTCTGATAGTAAGAACAGCATGTATTTTTTTACTGTGTTCTTCTGCAAACCTGGAAGATATCTGTTGTGTCTAATTTTAAGGTGTGCTCTATAATGTAAAACAAATTTATATATAATAGAATAAAACAATAAAAGAAATGTAGCAGTATAGTATAAAATGCCAGCTGTACTTCAGTGCTGAAATAAAATTAAGCATTTATCATCAAATTCAAATGTTGTTCTAGATAGCATTCTAGCAGGTTCATGCTGAAATAAATCGTGCCGGCAAGTTTGTAGGGGGTGTATTCAGAACTGACCACTTTTTAACATAAAAGGACACCAAGGTATGCCTTGCTGCTTGCTTTCCTTTCCTTAAGCAGCATCAACACTGAAATACAACAATTAGCTGATTTATTGTACAAAAGGAAACAGGGATATGATAAATGAAGTGCATAATTATGCTTTAAAATAAATAGGAACCCCAGTGTTCTTTGAATTTCCACATATGTTGTGTGCGGTGATTAATGTTTGCAAGTGAAAGGGTTTTAAACTGTTTACAGAGGAACAGACAGACCTAAAGAGGTGTTCCCCACATTCTGTAACAGTTCTCTGATGAAACAGGTGCGCACATGTTGTACTGCTAAGGCAAAAATCCTGCTCTTCCTCCGTATAAAGAACATTGTGAAGATTACATTAGCGCACTGCTAAATAGTGTCTTTATTTTTGTAGTGCACTTTTCTTGAAACTTTGAAAACTGTTTTGCTTTCCGCATGAAAACCTGAGATATATTTTACAAAATGTTTACATTCAAGACTGAGAAGCTCTTTGCTGTGCAACCTGTCAACAATAAACCCAGGCAGAAATATATTCTGTATCATGAACATACCCAATATGAAAGGGTTTATATGATGTAATTGCCTACAATGACAGAGACTACACATGTTGGCCAAGAAGTCCTTTCCTGATCCCTATGTCATCTGTCAATTTTCTAGTCCTTTTCCAAGGGACAGTCTGTACAAAAAGGCCCTTCTTCCAGTGGAAGCTTCTTGTGTATGTTGTTATTCCTGTTCGCTCCAAAAAACACGATGATTGTGGTGTTTCCACCACAGGTGTTGTTTATACATATCAACTGAAATAGCCTAATAAAATAAAGTGATTTACATTACATCCTTAAATTTACTGTGGGAGAAGGAAGTGGCATCAAGAGACTGGGGGATGTGAGCACTGGAGGTTTTAACCAGGAGAAAGCTGCCATAAACGAAAAGAGGAGACAAGGGCGCAAAAATGGGTTCCGTTAGTAGAGTCAGCAAGAGGGACAGATGGCATCAAGGGAGGAACCAGAGCCCTTGTATGGAGCTGGAGATGTGTCATCAGGGCAGTTTGCGATAGAGGCAGAAAAGAACAACTGAGAGACTACAGCAGAATTTGTGTTTCAGTTAGACAGAGTTTCAGAGAAAGGTGGGACTTCCAAGAAAAAGGGAGTAAGGTCACTAGAGATAGGAGTCTCCATGGGGACTGCGGTTGGCTGTTTTTCTGCAAGCTATATCAGCCACAGCTTCATTTGATCTGAATTGGTAATAAGCAAGCTCCTTCTTCCAGAAGACCCTGTACATAAAGAGGAAATAGTGTTGCTTGCATAAGGATGGAGTGTGGCTTATCTTTCAGATTCTTCAAAATACCTGGATGGGGAAGGTAACAAACAGAGTGTATTTACAGAAGTGAAACGGATCCGGGAGAGTCTTAGGAATGTGAAAACACCACTTCCGATTGCAGTAATTTCTAATCTAATTGCTGCATCAGTAGTGTAAAACAGAACTAACTTGCAGTGCACTTCTGGTTTTCTGTATAAGCCTGGACTATTGAATCACGCAGCAGAAAACCTCTGCAATGCTGCTGTCTATCAGGAGAGGAGGATCAAAGATGCAGGCTTACATCCAAGAAGCGGCAGGAGTTTTCATAGCATTTGTTTGTTATGTCCTAAGTCTTCATATGTGTGTGTTGGAAGACATGTATGCCAAACACAGTGATTTGCAGCTATGATAATATGAGGCTGATGGACTTTTTCCAGTAGAAATGCAGAACTCGCAGGATGTTCCTAGCAGGTTTAACACCCCCTCTGATTCTAAGAACATTGTCAAAAATTAAAAATCCCCATATGCTTAAAAAGAGAAAAAGGAACTGAATAGAAAGCAGTGTCTTCTTGACATTAAGAGTGTGTTCACTGAACTTCCTGCTAAGATAGCATTTGATGTCTTGCTAGCGAATTATTTAAATAAGGAATGTCTTCCCTTTCATTTTTCTGACTAGCTACCCCTTTTGCTTTCATTTTGACCTACCAGGTAACTCTACAGATTTACTGCTGGGGGGGGGTTTCAACACTAATACGTTGATTAGGTCTGCTCTGGTTTTAAACAGTGGGTCAGAGTCTGGAGAGAGCATCCATTCCACTCTTATTTTTCTGAAGTGAATGCTGACTGCTTCCGAAAATAACAGTGCCATATTTTTTGTATGTGTGGAAGAAATGATGTAGTTACCAGATTTTGAGAAATTAAATACAAATATGAGAGAAACACAAAGAAGTTACAAATGCAAGCAAGCGATTCACAACTAGTGAAGTACATTATTTCTTAAAGCAAAGGTAACGAAAAGGAGGAAGTTGGGGCACTAATGAATTTTTTTAAAGACAAACACGTTGAATCAGATGGCCTTATCTCTCTCAGAAATCTTGCTGCCTTTCTTGCCTTGTCATTCTCTTCAAATACCCTTCCAGCACCCAGCGGCACAACATGGGACAAAGTCCTTCAATGAGAAAAACACATAAACCAGTACAAGTCCTGTAATTTATAGTAATGAAAAGCAGTTTTTCTAGTGTATGTCATGAAGTTGGTCTGCTGCTCTGTACAGTGCACTAGCAGACACCATCTGAGCATCACAGATTACAGTTTAAATTGTTTACATAGATATGCTTGGCAAGAAGAGAAGATGACATACTTATTATGGAAATCATTAATCATAGAATTACAGAATAGTTAGAGTTGGAAAGGACCTTAAGACCACCTAGTTCCAGCCCCCCTGCCATGGGCAGGACACTTCACACTAAACCATGACACCCAAGGCTCTGTCCAGCCTGGTCTTGAACACCGCCAGCAATGGAGCACTCACAACTTCCCTGGGCAACCCATTCCAGTGCCTCACCACCCTCACAGGAAAGAATTTCTTCCTCATATCCAATCTA
>JARCZZ010024600.1:0-32138 GCA_030323915.1 Brotogeris chrysoptera | reverse complement strand
GGAAGTTTAGATTGGATATGAGGAAGAAATTCTTTACTGTAAGAGTGGTGAGGCACTGGAATGGGTTACCCAGGGAACTTGTGAATGCTCCATCGCTGGCAGTGTTCAAAGCCAGGTTAGACAGAGCTTTGGGTAGCATGGTTTAGTGTGAGGTGTCCCTGCCCATGGGAGGGGGGTTGGAACTAGATGATCTTAAGGTTCTTTCCAGCCCTAACTATTCTATGATTCTATGATTCTAACTCCTATTTACTTCAAAGAGCCAGGATTCACCTTGTTTATTTCTTAATTAATTATTAAAGAAAATTTTAAATTACTAACTGAACAGAAACTATTCTTGATAAAGTATGTATTTTATCTTGTCTCTCAGAAGGGAAATCAAACACATGTGACACAAATAATTAATATTTCATTTGGTCATGCTTGTGAGTAGGATGATGTTCATGGCATGGTATAATCACGGAATTAAGTCATCCCAAAATACTCTAAAGCATTATCAGTATAATCAATTGGTCTGGATTTCCATGAGACTTCCTCCGTGCAGTGTAGCTCCCAGATGACAAAGTATCAGTATTCCATGTGAATGAAGCTAATGGAGAAAATGCCTGTTCTCAGATAGGAGATGGAATAGATATGAACACAAGACAAAATTCTCAAACTGGTAGAAAATAGGGTTGAGATTGGGCCCAGCAACAGTAGCATGCATGCATTAAAAAAAAAAAAAAAAAGTAATCAAAGAAAGCAGGGGAACAGATTTTTATACAGATTATGATATTCTATTTGAATATTTCATAAATCCTGCTAAGAAACCACCCATGTACTTCTAGGCTGTGATCAATAAAAATAAATTATATAAAAAGTATTACAAGAGATGATGAAAATGCAATTTCTGTCTTAGTAGATGGATGAGAAAACTTATTATTTTGTCCTTAATTTTTAAAAAGTCACAATGGCATGCTAATAAATTGGTGTGCTCTTTGAAGGATACTCAGAAAAACTTGCCTGCTGCAGTTCATAAATCTCCCAAGTGTTTTGGAATTACCAGTGCCTTCAGGACATAGAAACAAAAAACACTGGTACAATGTCAGCTCTGAAAAAAAACCTGTGAATGTTTAAACAAATAATGAGATAAAAAGTAATGCATAATTAAAGGGATTTTTCAGAAGAAGTCTGGGTTGTATTTGTTTTAAGGGTGGCAGTGAAATACATTTGCACCTGTGTATGCTCCAAAGGTGTCATTTTCACAAGCCTTACTGCACAAATAGGGCCTAAGCACTTAATACATTATTAAACAGGTTATGCATTTCAAAGAGAATAAAACTGTAAGAAAATAAATCTGATATTTAATTTTTATAATATATCAGAATTGCTAGTATATTGGTCCAGAGGAGGTTTAAACAAATTATCAAACAACACAGGTCAATATTTTGTGTTTTGTTTTGAAATTGTATTTACAAGCAGTCTAATAAAAGACTATTTTGAATAAGTGTAATTGGCCCTATTTAAAGGGTGACAAAGGTAAGATCTGTTCTCTGCTTCACAGTTTCTCTGGTGAAGATACTGATCTGAAATTGGTCCATATTAGCATGGCAGCAGCAATGTTTAGCTTCCTCAGGCAATCCAAACGTATTCTAATTAGCTCAACAACATAAAGGATGTGGAATTATTGCCATAATAAGCATCGGGCTCAGAATACACTCCCTCTCTAATGCATAGAGAGGATTACTACTCTCTCTCTCCCTCTCATCAGGTAACAAAAACTGGCTCTCAGACACAGTCAAGGGTCTCTCTGGTTTGTGTAAATCACTACAATGCTCTGCAGATTCCTTCAAAATGTGACATATGAACTACATGCCTATAAGTAGTTAAAAATACTTCATTGGGAAGCTTAAATTAGGAAACTATTCCCTTTAGTTACTTTATTTCTAATTAGAAAACTGCTTTTCTTGTTCAGCCCACAGACACAGAGAGGTGATACCCATATGCCAGCAAGTAGTGCACTAATCAAGAGCAGACCTAGTGGCCCTACTAAGGCCCCAAAATCCAGACTACCTGCACTTTGAGGTTCAGATCACCTCTGGTCTGGTTCTGCAAGCTATGGGTCCATTAGGAGCTGGGAATCCCTAGGAGTCCCTCTGGAGAGCATCTACTGGTCTAGTTTAGACCTGAAAGGAGCCTATTCTCTGAGCTGTAAGAATTTCTCTATGATACAAACATAAGGGTGGTAAAACTAGTGAACTGGGAAATTAATTGCATCAGTATACACCTGACCTACGCCGACATTCCTATGTGGACACACACAAGCATAACCAACCCCAGCAAGTGGCTCATTTTACTTGCCACTGAAGATGCTGTTTCTGTCCTAAATCAGGTACTTCAAGGTCCTTAAATTTAAGTGCAGGGATTCTGGACTAATATATTGGCAGGGAGAGATAACAATTACTGTCATGGGCAAAACAGACTTGATCTGGGGAGATCAGTTTAATTTATTGCCAATCCAGTCAGAGTGGGATAATGAGAAATAAAACCAGATGTTAAAATACATCCCCACCACACCCTCATTCTTCCTGGACTTACCTTTACTCCTGAATTCTCTACCTCCTCTCCCACAGCAGTTCAGAGGAACGGGGTATAGGGGCTGTGGTCAGTTAATCCCACATTGTCTCTGCTGCTCCTTCCTCCTCACAGGAGGACTGCTCTGCTCCAGTGTGGGGTTTCTCCCATGGGAGGCAATCCTCCAGGAACTTCTCCAACCTGAGTCTTTCACACTGGCTGCAGTTCTTCATGAACAGTGTGGGTCCCTCCTATGTGTGTAGTCCTTCAGAAACAGACTCTCCAGTTTGGGTCCCCCATGGGGTCACAGATCTTGCCACCAAACCTGCTTCAGCATGGGCTTCCTTCTCCATGGGGCCACAGGTCCTGCCAGGACCCTGCTCCAGAGCGGGCTTCCCATGGGGTCACAGCCTCCTTCAGGTATCCCCCTACTGTTATGTGGGGTCCTCAGGCATCCCCCTACTCTTGTGTGGGGTCCTCATCAGATGGATATCAGCTCCAGCATGGACCTCCACAGGCTTCAGGGGAACAGCCCTGGTCTGTTGTCACACACACAGTCCACACCATGGGCTTCAGGGGAATCTCTGTTCTGGCACCTGGAGCACCTCCTGCCCCCCTTCTGCACTGACCTGTGTGTCTGCAGAGCTGTTCTTCTCACATATTCTCAGTTCTCTGTCTGACTTAAGTTGTTATCCCAGAGGCTCCACCACTGTCACTGATGGGCTCGGCCTTGGCCAGTGGTGGCTTCAGCTTGGAGCCAGCTGTCACTGGTTCTGCTGAACATGTGAGATGGGTGCTTCTAACAACTTCTCACAGAAGCCTCCCCTGTAGACCCCTGCTAACAAAACCTTGTCACACAAACACAATACAACCTTGTGCATTCTGGAAAAACTTCAGAAATATATTTATCCTTCTCTTCCATGAGCCCTGTCATGTCTTTTATGAACTGTTGCGATGGAGCCTATATTTTTTGGGACAAAAACCACATCCAAATTTGGACTCCCTAAAATTTAATGAACCACATAGATAGCCTTTGCTCTATTTCACCCTCTGTATTAATTGATTTCACTGATAAGTAGAGTTAGCAATGGCAATGTACAAATAACTGTAGATACTATATTTTACCATGTAAGATTCTGTGGAGTGTAATCACATAATTAAGAAACTTCATGCACATAGTTAAATAACTTAAACCTGTCTGTATCATATCAATGCAAGTATCAGCACAAAGAGCAAGTGAAAGACTGGAGCCTGAATGGTGACCAGTGGCTTTATTTCTTTTCTTTTTTATCTCCTCTGAATGTGCTCATCCACACAGATGACTCACCAGTAATTAATGCCACATTTGCTGAAGTTGACTAGAAGGGTAATGGAAGAGTACAGATGTCTTTGTGGAAAGAAACCTACAGAAGATGTGGGTCTATGTATCTCATGAATAAACATAAATGACAAAGTTATCAAAGCATCTATACATTATACAAAAAAGCATTATACAACCATCATGTACTGGACCCATAAACATCTGATCAGCTGGCTCTTCTGATCTGCAATGTGTCACCAAGTGACATTACTTCCTCATGTTATTAAAATGCTGTGAAAAAAATATACTCAGTTTTTAATATTAAATCTTTAGTTTTAGTTAAAAGTTGTTTCAAGAGGCCCCAGCTGACAGTGGCTAAGGCTATAAATGTTCCATAGTTTAATTACCTGAAAGTCTAAGATATCTCCTCAGTAAGCCATTTGGCTATGCAAGCTAGTCATTATCTCTTTAGATATCAGTAATTGAAAATTAAGATTCACTGTTACTGCCTTTCATGCTGTTTTCAAAGCATTTCCATAATACCTTAGAAGTTATTCTTCTTTTTAATTTTTTTTTTCAGGTGTCTGATTGCTAACCTACATAGTTCTCTTCTTATTATTTACCTGAAAATCAACAATCCCATCAAGCCAATGTATATGTGAACTGTGGTTCTAACACTACTGACAGTGTTAGATGGTGACCTACAGTCAAAATGTAGAAAGAAACTGATGGTGTCCTTAAGCAACTGTAAAAGGAACTGTCCTTTGCATTACTACCCTGTTTTTTGTTTGCCAGGGCAATCTGGGACTAGTTTCAACAGATAATGACATGTTGCATAACAGAATGACATGAAAGACGAGGAAGGGTTGATTCCTCCAACAACCACAAATTATTTCAGACTCAAGAGGGATCCAAATATTTTTGGAAACCTTGTTGCTGGAACTAGGAGTTGCTTTCGAAGCAGGAGCCCTTGACATGAACCATGTGTTGATTCCACTACTCGGGTTATAGCCAAACTCTTCAAAATGCCTGTTATAAGAAGTGTCTAAATGAGAAGTGTATCTGCCCTTACAATATTTGAAAAGAAACTTGAAATCTAAAAAAGACAGCAGCAAAGAGTTTGAACACCCAGCATTATTTCAGCCTTTAACTAGGCCAAGCTATAAATTTACTAGCAGAAGCAGTAGTAGCTATGCTTTTCTTAATTTTCTTAAGATGGATGTTAGGGTTCTCATCTCCTTTATAAATGTGGATAAAATAAAATTGTTTCTTGTTCTAAGAGTATATATGAACAGTATCAGGGATGACTGATGACGATATCAAAGAAGTCAGAGATCATTAAAGCTATGTAGGTATAAAAATTTTAACTTTCAGAAGTTTGGATATTCAAACTATTTAAACATAAAAGCCAGCTGTTTTATCCTTAATAAATTCTTGGATTTAGACCACATTGTTTTCTTGGTTTTGTGGCCCTGATCCCATGGGCATGAAAGCAAATAATACTTTAAACTTTCACATACTTTTTTTTGTACCACACATAACCAAGAAATTCCATATATAGTTAACTCCCTCCTTCTCACTCATACACACAAATAGACAAAGAAAAAACCCTGTTTAGCTAACCTGAGGCCCTTAATATAATTATTTTTGTACTTAACTGCAGAGCAACGTATTCAAACTCTGAGGTTCCATGAAAAATTTTCCTCTGGCTTTATAAATGAGAGATTGTGTTTCTGCTTTCCAAGGGGTTTATATAAAAGGGAAAACATGCACTTTTTGCTTGTATAGTTTTCTTTCTGCACCCGATGAATACAAAACATATCTTAAGAAACATTTTTTTGCTTTCATTTAAGCAAAGTCTGGAATGTATGTAGTTTAATAAAGGGCATTTGATGAAGGTGAAAGACAAGTCTTCTTACTGGGGATGAATTTACAGCCAAGTTTATTGAGCACATGTGAAAATTTGTAACTTGGGGAACATAGCATTCACCCTCAGGGAAATGTGGGCCATTTAACTGTACTGTCAAAGGATGCTGGAGCAAATATGAAGTTATTAAAGCATGTAGATTACTCTCTAAGAAGTTTGACATTCAAGTGGGCTAAAGGACTCTGTCAGTTAAAAAAGCTCATAATGAATACAAATATAATAAAAATATAAACTTTTGAGTTTTTTTTCATCTAAGCTGTAAGTAATATATCTGACAACTCATGCAGATAGTAGGGTATTTCTATGAGACATTTTACCTGGTGCTCTTGGGTTAAGAACAGGCAAAGTCAGATTCAGAGTGTCTATCTGGGAACTTTCAATTCAGATATTCCAAAAATTAGATTAATTGCTTCTGTTAGAATGTAGAAATTTGGGCTGGAATACATTTCACATAATGTAGGTCATCTAGAAGTTAGTAATTTAGTTGGAAATGCAGGATTCCTCTTCAACCAGGAATAACTAGCCCAGAGGAGATTCATCCATTAAGCACAGATGCTGTTCTTACCTGAGGAAGGATGAGCCACCCATCCTCTAGCTATCAGAGTGCAGCACAGTCTAAATGGAAGGAGACCTCCACCTCTCCCAATAGGACTAGGGAGTGCACAAATGCATGAGACTTTTGCCAAAGAGAAAGAGTGAACTAGACTAGCTTTTAGGCAGACACTTTGGGGGTTTTACACCCCACAGCAACACCCCCCCCCCCCCCCTTTATCTGCTATTGTCTAATTTAAAACTCAGTGTAAATGCCACATAAAGTAAGGTTATCATGTCTGAGTGGTCTGGTAGTCATGGTATGTGTCTTTTGGGTAAATGACTTGAGTACTAAGCATAGGTTCCTGAAGTGGCAATGAGGTACCTATCATTTCCATGGTTTTAGGCCTTACTGTAGTTTACTATGGTTATTTCTATTTGATTAATTCTTTTTATTTTTCCACTTAAAAATAAAGCATTTCTTATTTTTTCTCCAAAAGACAACAGTGGTATACATATGTTGTCTTCTTCCAACTTACATTAACTCAGTAGCTTACACCTGGAATCGTTTATGCCACTCTGCATAGCTTCTGTGAATTTGAATTTCAATTTATTTCTTTTTTCACAGTGCTATACTACAATTCCACTCCGTGGAAAAGGTCTGACCATAATCTTTACCATTATTATTTCTAATTTTCAAAGTACATTAATACATTTTAAGGTTAAGAGAGACCACTATGATCTGATTTTCTGCTTAACACAGGCCAAAGAATTGTAAATGTCTGGGAAATATCACCATAGGGCTTAAGATTTAAGACAGATAGGTAGATCTATATATTCTTTTTAAAAACTTGAAAATATGTCAAACACAGACTCTGGAATAATATTTTTGAATGGAGACTTAGCTCTTCACTTCTTTTTCAAGGTCCTGATGATAATTTCATGCCAAGTAAGGAGCATTCTTTTCTCTTGAAAACCAATATTAAGTAGAAACACTGACCTCAACCTTCCTCAGACTTTGAAACCAGACCTGTTTTTAAAGGCATTTTCTCTACTTGAGTGAAATGAAGCAGAGCTCAAGTTACTCTCATCACTGGTCATAGAGTCTTTGATCATGTAATATAAGGATGAAGGATTAGATAATACATTGGACATTGTAATATTTTACGTCTGAAGTCATACATGGAGAAACAGCTTAAGAAAAATTACAGTATCTTGAACCACCTGAGCTCTTTTAAAAGACACAGACATCAAAAACTTGAATAGCAAAACCTTATGCCAAACAATTTTTTTAGTAAGGTATACTAAATATTATTAATGACTGCTCTTTACCAGATTGCATATTGTATTTCTAATGCTGTATTTGTGAGGAAGTTCAGCATGATGAACAAACATGTCAGCAACATAACAGTACATGTCTGAAACTGATTTCAGATGCACTGGTTTTACATTAACATATCTAGGTTTAGCATTACTTTAGTAATACCAAATGTAGCTGCAGTCAAAATGAAATCAATGTATATCTGTATTTATATCTCTCTCATCTCCCTATATCAAGCAGTCTGCTCTTGCATGCAAAGTATGTGGATATAAATAGATGAGCTTTCAAAAAAAACCTGTTTCATTAGCAAGGGATGGATTGAGCAGACTGAACAGTAGGAATTAAATATTTATTAAGTATATATAAGAGCCACTCGTGAGTGAGAAGTCTGATTTTGCCTGGAAGCAGACTTGCTGAAATGATTCCTTGACGCTCTGGAGCTTTACTATATCTTTTTTTTTTTTTTTCTGTTAACTTTCCATTCTTCTATAGGGTACACATCACTGCAATCAAAATCTAATCCACAATTTTTATTTAATTTAATATTATATTTTGTCCTCTGCATTTCTACAATTCAGGCAATTCTGAAGGAAACTGTAGTAACAGTGTACAAGAACCCATCATCCTGATGTGGAGGAAGGCTAAAAAACATTTTAAATGATTAACTTTTCTACACAACCAGCTTTTCAGTGATAACAAATATTGAAGGAAGTGTACAGGAGAGTAAGTCAAATTATTGCAGATAACTGCAGGAGAAAGCCCCTAGGAGGAAAAAAAAAAAAAAAAGAAAGAAAACCAAAGCACAAAATAATATAGAACTAGAAAAGGCTATAAAGTATAATAAGAAAGAATGAGCATACTGTAGTGAAAAGATGACAAAAGAAAAGAGATCTCATTTACTACTCTCTAAAGAAAGCTATCAGTGGATCATAATGTGAAGAGTGCAGTGCTTAGTGTCTTTTTACGTCACACGTCAGTAAAATTTCACTGTTGATTTTAACACAGTAAATAATAAGGGGTAAAAAAAGCCACCAAACAAACAAGAACAGATGCATGCCCTCAGCTGAGTCTGGTGAAATTCATGCTTGATTTAAAGAAGTAACCTGAACCTTTAAAATATTAATGAAGAATTAAAAAATGGTGGAATATGGATGGTGTTTCCATGAATAAATATGAGCTTTTCTTGGTCCCTAACTTGGAAGATTTAATAGAGACATCTAAATCACATAATTGTCTACACTAATTTAGCATTTAATCCAAACATATAACAGCTTTCTGCAGTGATTACAAGGGATACCTAATTTGTCAAGATTTCTAATTTGGGTATCACAGATAAATGACTCAAGTATTTTGATGGGACTCTAGATCGTAATATCTGTCTTTAAAGAGAAAGAAGAGGAGGAGCTATGCAACTATAGACCATTCAGTTTGTTTTAAGTTACAGAAAAATACAATGTAAAACAATAAAATTATTTGTAAGCAATTATACTAGAAAGTAGCAGGAAATTTGAAAGAGCCAACACTGATTCTCAAGAATGAACAGTATAAAATTCATTCATATATCAACTGACAAATTATGTGGACAAAGGAGAAAACATTGTTTTCATATATCTAAGCCAAAGGAAGGTTCTTAAAATTTCTTGTGATCTAAAAATCAGGTTGAACATATGTTGAGTTGGATACACGGTCAGATACTGGCAAAAGAAGATAGAAGATTGTACTTAAAGAATACCTAATATTGGCTCACTTTTTGTAGACTTCTGGGGATATCATTGCATTGAATGCCCCCATTCTCTGTTTTCACTAATTACTAGGATAACAGAATAATAAGTGCGTTCATTTAAAGTACACATGACTAATTAGAAAGTGTTTGATGTCATGTTAATGTACTGAATTGGAATTATAGTAACAGATTGGAAAACTGCTCTGAAAAGATGAAATAGGGTGCAGTTCTGTAAGAAAGAATGCAAAGACCTAAGGATAAACAAGAAGTCATCAGATTTAGAATGAAGGAGTGATTTAGATTGCGTTTTTGCATGAAAAGATCTATGGATTTACGAAACTATAAACAGAATGAAACCAATATTTCTGCTTGTGCAATAGCAGGTAAATATCAATAGGCACGTGTAAACAAAAGTAGTACCAAAAAGTAATGGTCTCCCTTTACAAAGCACTGGGGAAACTCCAGCTGAAACATTGTGTCCAGTAATGGGCAGTGCATTCAAAGAAAAGAATCAAGGAGAGTTCAGATGAGTTCCACAGAATGATGATGGAACACAAATGTAATAATGCTGGAAACTATTTATGATTTTTAAGTTAACATACTAATTTTGGTGACTGGGGTTATAATGACTTTTAAATACTTTCAGTTGTAATAAATACATGCAGCATACTCAGAAATAAGCTATAATCTAGAAAATTTTGTGAATTCATGGAACCAAATAGAACTAAAGTCCAGTAAACATTGAAAAAAAAATCAAACAGCAAAGCAGAGAAGAAAATCATGGCTAAACAATTTCAAAGGACTGAAAAATGTTACTAATGCTACCTGAAATCCATCTCTTGAGACAAAAATAAACAACTTAAATAAAATAAAAATATGTAAATACTCAGGAAGTCTTTTTGTTAGGACCACATATACCTCCCTCAGCCGCTGAGTGTAAAACCATCAAGATAAAGAACAAATAACTTCTCTACCTTCTTTCTGAATTTAGACTCAGGTGTTCACTGGAATATGAAGACTTTTCTCAGTCTTCTCTCCAGCAGCACATTGGCCCAAAGAGACAGGATTCATCCTGCCTTTCCTCCAAATCCACATTATCTAAGTAGCACAGCCAGCAATGAATGCGTAACAGGACGATATACAAGTTGTGAAAATTTAGGAAGGATTCTACAAAGAATACAAAATTATCTGTCTTTCTACAATGTATTTTTTTCCCTTAAATGATTCTAGATAAATGGTACTCATCACCATGCCTGACTTCTGTTTATGTTACTAGTGTGTATGTTAATATGAGTTACACATGCACAGGGAATACTGTGCAAAATTTCAGTTTAATATCGTAGAATCATAGAATCACAGAATGGTTTGGTTTGGAAAGGACCAGATCATCTAGTTCCAACCCCCTTGCCATAGGCAAGGGCACTTCCCAGTAGACCATGTCACCCAAGGCTTTGTCCAGCCCGGCCTTGAACACTGCCAGGGATGAAGCATTCACCACTTTGGGCAACTTGTTCCAGTGCTTCACTACTTGACTGTTGATAAGATTATGATTTGGTGAAGACATTGTATAATTACCCACCTATAAAACTTGTTTAGAAGGGGAAGTTTTGAAGGCAACGATCACATCCATCAACTAGTTGAAAGAAAAAAAAAAGACTACTGGAAATGAAAGTGTCCTAAGTGTTAATATTAGGAGATGGTCATTAAGACAGGCAGGCTAATCTTTTTTCCCCTCTTATTTCAGGTTAATTTAAGAGTTTAATTCACTGCATTAAATATCTTTCAATTTAAAAGCTGCATTTTGCATGTGTGGTGATAAACATTTTCCTCAATTCCAGTGGCAAGCTATGGGTGAATAGGTGGCCCAGGAAGGCAAAAAAAATAAAAAAGAACTCCTGAAAAATTATTTTTTAGCACTAGACCTAGCGCTCCATTTGTCTTATGTAGAACTGATGGTCATTAACACTTTAGAAAAATTATGCTATTTCTAAACTACCTGGAAAACTGTCCCTACACTTTAGCAATTAACAGTTTTGAAACAGGGCCCCAGATAACCTGTCTTTTTCTTTTGTGTTGCATTTTCATTTCTCCAGTATTTATGCAGCTACAGAAGTGATACTACACACAGATATATGGTAGACGTAGGGAGCATAGGCTATGACAACTATACTTGAAAATGATCAGTCCTGGTTAAAGTGTGGGTAAAGATTTAATTTTAACTGTCTGCAGACAGTCAGCTAGTAAACTCTTTAAAATTATGTGCTGTTATCTCTTTTACTGCTGTATTCCTGTTTATACTGATGTTCTTAGTACTGAAGTCTCAATATTGGCCTGAGCCAAATCCTGATCCCTTGGGAATAGATTGGAATTTTGTTTTTTACTCTGTGGGAACACAAATTTGCCTAACAGGACTGCAACTGCTTTTTTATATTCCAGATTTAGAGGAAGTTATCTGAGTATAATTGAAGACTTAGATCAACTTCCAGAAAACTCAGTTGAATAACCTGTTGTTTTCTATTAAAGCTGAAGCAAAATGTGAAAGTAGAAGTCAAAGAGCATTAGACACAGCAGAAGGACGCTTTCCATGCATTTTTTGAGCTGCACCAATTCTCTACTACAATTTTACACCTTCGCACAATTCCAGAATTGCCAAGCTAGTTCCCGCACACTTGTTTCAGTCTGCTGAAGTTATGCTTCTTACAGTCCTTGAGAACAGAATTGATTTCAGGATATTGTCATATTTCTGAAAGAATGATCTTTTTTATATTTTTTTTAAAAGTAAACATCTCTAAGAGAGCAAAAGAAGATTTCCAGGATAAGAAAAAAGTGTGACCAGACAATAACAAGGCCAGCAGTAAGAGGGAGAGCATCTCCACAAATGTAAAATGAGTCAGTACCAGCTAAGTACTTGCAGTGAATCAGTCATCTGGATACCAGAAAACTATGAGGGAGTCAAACAAATAATATATGACAAGGTTTAAAGTTAAATATAACTGACCAAAGGCTGAATTGTGTTTTAAAGTTGATGAGAAATTAATAGTTTCCAGTAAGATAAGCCAGGGATATTTCTTCAGGACAGAAACCCTTTACTGAATGCCAAATTGCCTATACCTTGTCTCTTGTTAACCATTCATGCTAATTATTTCCTATGGATTTGTTGAGAGATTTGGCCAGCCTGACAGAAGCATGCTTAATTTTACAAAGTAATATAGAGGCTACTGTCCAAGTACATTGGCAGTCTGATAATGCAAAGACCGTTATTAGAAAGCCAACTTTCCTATAGACAAAACTACTCTTAGAAGTTCACATACATTCTTGACCTCATTAGAGGAAGCGTAGCTCTCCCAGTGACATCAAATGGAATTTTGCATGTGTTAAAGTGCCGTGGTCTAAGTCCAGCTAGCAATCCAGAACCATGCAGCCGTTAGCTCACTCCCCCCACCCCCTTCCCCCAGTCCCAGAGGGATGGGGAGGAGAATCAAAAGAATGTAACTCCCATGGGTTAAGGTAAAAACAGTCCGGTAACTACGGCATAACACAAAACCACTACTGCTACCACCAATAATAATAGCGATAAGGGAAATAACAAGGGAGGAAAACACAACCGCTCACCACCCGCCAAAAGATACCCAGCCTGACTGAGCAGTGATCTAGCCCATCTGGGTAACTGCACCCAGTTTATATAGTGGGCATGATGCGCTGTGGTATGGAATACCTCTTTGGTCAGTTTGGGTCAGGCGTCCTGTCTCTGCTTCCTCCCAGCTTCCCCTCCTCCCTGGCATAGCATGAGACTCAGAAAGTCCTTGGTCAGAGTAAACATTACTGAGCAGTAACTAGAAACACCGGTGTTACCAGTGTTGTTTCCAGGCCGAAAGTCAAAAAAACAGTGCTGCACCAGCTACTAAGAAGAAGAAAAATGACTGCTGCTGCTGAACCCAGTACAGTTAAAGAAATGAGATTTCACTGCTATGAGCTGCCTCAACACATGTCATATTCATTATGAAAGTAATTACAGTTTAATTGTGATTGCAAAGACCAGTTATTCAAGTGTTGGTTTTGATGGTTTGGCTTTTTTTCCTAAATAAATGTCAATAGCAGTTTACTTCTGCTATTATTTTATAGTCTTGATAAACATTCTCATTCTCTATAGATGATGGAATAAGTTAAATGCAGTCACTTTGGATCTCAAACACTATGTAACACTAGGATTCACCAGCACTTGGATGGGGAGCTGTTACAAATCTGTGGTGACACAGACACAGGCAAGGAGCCCATATGGAAAAAAAATGTTACTATAAGTTCTGGTATGCATTATTATAGTGTGCTTGTAGGACATAATTGTTTTTATACTTATTTCCATTCTTCTGATGGCTTCTGATGAGTCCTGATCTCCCTGCAATAATTAGGAAATTTTCCCACTTAAGTTACTGGACAGGCTCTCACAGATTTTGGTGGATTTTCAGCCAAGGTATCAGAAAATTGTGTTTTAAATTAGTTACACCAATACATTCAGACTCTTATGGCTTAGAAACTGGGGAATCATGCAAGATCACTTATCGCTAAATACTAGAAATATAGCAAAAATTAGTTTCTTATGTTGTTTCAGTCCTTTATTTTCATTCTTGTGCAAAAATAACCCGAAACAACAAAACCCAAACAGAACGAACAACATTAGCAAAATGAAAGAGCTAACATTCCAAAACTCAGTTTTATGAACGTTAGTGTTTGAGCAAACTAATTTCTTAATATATCTGAAATGTCTGGTTTGGACTTGTCTGCTAACTGAAGTACTGCACAATCCCTGGGATTCATGGAATTAGAATTTTCCTTCTGACTATAGTGCTACTATATGCAGTCTCTTACTTAGATGTATGTTCTATGACAGACTCTTCTGATATTTAGAAGTATAGAAGTACGCACAAGTCTAAATGTAGACAATGACAGAGCAGGCAGTTAAACAGGGATGGCCCTGCTGCTTCCTCCTCAGTCTTTACTCCACTGAAAAATTCTTCTAATAAACAGAAACCTGATGTAGCAGATTATCTTTTTCTTTCACTATGAATGTCTACATCATGTATTATTATCAGTCACAAGATTAATGTATTTTTGCAAGCATCTCTAGAAGAAAACAAAAGCTGCTTACAGATCGCTTCTCACTTGAAAATTTATTGTCAACAAAAACACAAACTGAAATGTATTATTTATACTGGTAAATAACAAATAAAAGGAGTCTGCATTAATGAATAATAATAATTCTTCATTGGTTTTCGACCTATACTAAAAAATGAGTTCCAGTTTTCATGAGTCATCCTAATTAGAGCAGTAATTGAAATTAGATTTGTTTTCCCATCGTAAATAGGTCTTCCATTAGAATAAATCATTTTATCGTCTTGCAGAGCTGTACAGGAGCCATGCAGCACATGAAGTTCTTGAAGCACTGTGTTCTGGACAATCAATAAGACAAATTTATGAACATGATTTTTTCAGTGATTTAATTGTATGCAATCTGATCAGAAAGGATTTGGAAAAATGAATTTGGGAATTGGGAAATGAGAAAAGCAGATGCATAGTAACAGAAAAGCAAACTAGTAACATGAAGCTACCAAAATGTTGATTCAAGTTCTCATAGACTGGCGTATCTTCCTGGCTCAGGATGCTTTTTGTATTAAAGTCTGGAAGAAGTTACCCAGTGCAGCCAGGCTGATACTGACAGAGCAATTTGAACCACTGTGAGAATACTGGCACAAGTCCACCCATTAGGTTCCTGCTTTTTATATTTTCAGATTGTGAGTGGGCAGAAAGTTGTTTATAGTTCAAGAGGCTGATCCTTACTGGCAGTATAAAAAGCCTTCTGGAGCCAACTAAACATGTCGCTTTTTTACTCTTAAGCATGAATAAATTAAAAACCTTGCACATATATTTTTTTCCAAGGTGGTCTTTGCTGCTTTTGGGAAATATCTTTATTGTTCATTAAAGAATAATAATAAAATATACTTCCAGAGTTCAGTAGACAGGCTCAGAGGACACAATTAACCATAAAAATGAGTTGAGATTTACAGCTCAGGTTCCTCATTTCTGAAGAAAGAGCCCTGAAAATTACTTAAAGAAGCAGCTTCTTAATATATTTCTGCTGATTTTGCAGTGAAAAAGTCTGTGAGAATCAGCCTTTTGCAAAGACTAATTTTACAAGCCCAAATAAAAAGATTTTACATAGATAAGAGAGGAATAATTTTGCTTACCTATCAGTAAGGCAAGACATATGGTATAAACAGGACTTACTGTATCTTGAGTGGAAAGCTAACCTTCCTGGTGTGAATGCTGCACATTGATTAAATAAGTCTTACTCTGCCAAGTTACCTAAAATATCCTTCAAAAAGGGCAGTATATTACCTGGGCATATTACTGCACTTATTCCACAATCCAAAACTGGAATCTCCGATCTAACCAGTTTGATCACCAGTAGAATAAGGCCACATTTGTTCCTTAAGATATGTGACTGAAATGGCATAAGGGATGGAAATTGAAATTTATCTCTTCTGAGAACTACCAGAAATCTGGGCTCAGTTTTGACCATAATCCTGACCCCCCTACAGATTACAGAATCACAGAATGGTTGAGGTTGGAAGGTGCTCCTGAAGGTCATCTGGGCCAACCTCCTTGCTCAAGCAGGATCACCTAGAGCCAGTTGTTCAGAACAATGACCAGACAACTTTTAAATATCTCAAGGATGGATACTCCACAGCCCCCATTGGCAACTTGTCCCAGCACTCAGTCACCCTCATCATGAAAAACCTTCCTAATGTTCAGAGAGAAACTTCTGTGTTTTAGTTTGTGCCTATCACCTCTGGTCTTGTCATTGCACACCACTGAAAAGATCCTGGCTACATCTTCTTTGCAAGCTCCTCTCAGGTATTTATATACATTGACAGGCTCTCTCTTGAGTTTTCTCTTCTCCAGACTAAATGGTTCCAGTTCTCTCAACCTTTTCTCACAGGAGAGAAATTCCAGTCTTTTAATAACCTTCATGGCTCTTAGTTGGACTCTCTTCAGTATGTCCATAATGTATAAGAAAATTGTAGCGGTTGACTTCTTGCAGCTAAACAAGAATCAGGGGCCTAAGCTAAAGCATGTAAAACAAGCGTTGAACTTACTGCAGCAGAGCATCTCAGTAAGGTGATGTCTTATACTTCTACAGAGCTTCACATGTGGTTAAATCTCCTACCTTTACTTGCCCTTTGGAGGAATGGGGCCCAAATCTATGGATGAAGTTTTGTTGCGTCTTTTCTTTTAAACAAAAGGAAGTAGAAGAAAGCAACTGGAAGTCTGGTAGCTCCTTGTCCTGCTGCCTGGATGGACCTTGGTCTCCTGCTGTAATTAATCTCTAGCCTTGTCTCTGCCTTCATCTTCTTTTGTTCCTGATTGAATCTCCAGTATGTGCCCAATATATGATTCATCAATCTTTGTTGGATGCTGTTGATGTACCTTGTTACCAGTCCCCTGGGACTGTGTCCTATAGGGGAAGGCACTGACTGACCTGGGTCACCCTGGCTCCAAGTCCCTGAAGGAGTATTCAGCTGCCACTGTGCCCCAAAAGTGTGAATTTCCTCAGAGGAAGAAGTCAGTCATATGCATAATGGGTAAGCTACATGAGAGAAATATACATAAAAGAAAGACAATCCACAGAAAAAGTACCTTGCCAGTTTAAGGTTTTTAATTTAAACAAGGTTATGGACTAAACAAGTTGATATCTCTTGGAAGTTTTCTATTGCTTCCTATGTTTTTAAAGTGAAATATCTTTCATGGGTATATGGAACACAGACTAGACTCCACAGAAACACTTAACAGGTCTAGGCAGAAAACTCTCTTCCTTTCCAGTAGAAGTTATCAATTTTTTCTTTTTTCCTGTTTCCAAGTTATGCAAGTGATGATGCATAGAAGCTGAAAAAATTATGTTAAAAAATATTCAGATCAATTCATATCAAGCTCATGTGAAAATATTTATATTTTGTATCATTATTTTAATAAGTGCCAAAATAGTTTCTATAAATAATTTTGAAAAAAAATTCTCATGAGCTCGGATTTCCTCAGAAATGTCTCAAATTTCATTAAAACATTTTTAATAGAAAAACAATTAAACAAAAAATATTTAAAATCAATAAAATTTTCTAGTTGTCACAATGTATTTCAATCACTGAGAAACATACAGAAATATAACAGTTCAGCCCTTATGAGAAAAAATATTGGAGCATTTTTAAAGATCTACATAGCCAATAATTTAAGTGGGCATAATTTAATGCTTGTAGTTAGCCTAACATTAAAGATGTACAAACAAACTCCCATCTTAGAATATGAATGAAAGCAAGCAAAACAAATACCAGCCTACTGCTGAGAAATGGACAAAAGGGTATGATATGGCTTTCTAAGTTCACTATAAATTATAAAAGTCTTGCGAACTTCGTCTTTTTCTAATTACCCTCTAGTGTTGACTGATCATCCAGTCGTGGCATTTTATAAAGAAAGGATACATAAAGATATTGAATTCTTGTTTATGTTTTTATTTTATTTAAACTTCTTTTTGTAGAAAAAATTTTAACAGAGAATTCATAATAACATTCTCTTTGTCTGCAAAATTATTTGAATATGTGAAAGTCTGTCTCACCTGTTGAATTATGTGCCTATTAAGGAAGGGTGGTGATAAATATTCTGGAATAAATGCATGCATGGCTTTGATCTCTCATGCTTTAAATGCTTGTTTGCATGTTAACTGCATGAGAAATGGTCCAATTCTTCACACTATCTGCTTCCATGGTGTGATCTTTGAAGATTTTTTTGGTTACTAAGTAATAGAAAAAGACAACTTCACTGATGTTCAGCTTGATAAGACAGTTCTTCCCAAGGAATCATTTCAGAAATCCAAAAATACGGACTGAAACAAGAGACCAAAGGATTTTAAGTTTAGGTGGTATTATTTTTCCAACAACACTTTGTTGTTGTTGTTTGTTTGTTTTAAACATTTCAGATGGATTTAAATGATTATCAGTTCTTTATGTAAGGCAACAAAATATGTGTCTGGAATTGAAGAAATAGGAGACTAACCAAAAAACTAAAATTTTCATAAGTTAGGAAAAATGGGCAAACTTTTGTTTAGTTTAATAAACCAGAAATCATTAGGAATGGAGCTTATTACTTAAGGAGTTGCTGTTCAGGCAAGATGTTCAAGCCACTGAGTTCTCCTAATAGCTAAAGAAAGTTAGCTGTGCCTTGGTTTTCAGTTATCATTCTTATTGCATTTTAGATTATTGGAGAGGCTTAATTTTCTGAATAGATGCCTATTTCCATGCTCTGGTTTGATCTAAATTAAAAAAAAAAATATCAAACAATAAAACATATGTTACAGTAAATAGAGCATAGGCTATGACCAACATGATACATTATCAAAATGTTTATTTTAAAGGAACTCTTAATAACTGATAAATTATTTTGCTTGAAAAAATGTCAGTTGTTAGCTAATTATCTTTCTATTTACTTTAAACTTTCATATGAAATTCAGAATTGCATCTAGGAACTTAGTTTTTAAGATATCACTCATTAACATTTTAAAAATTGTTCTGTACAACAAAACTGTTTCTACAATTACAGTGACAAAAATATCTCCCCTTTTTCTTAGGACAAGGCAATGAAACATATTTTAAAAATAAAGTTAAATAAATATTTAGCCTCTCCTGATTCACATTTTTATCTTGGTTTTAAAACCACTGCAGGCATCTTTAAATATGAGTATAATTCTTCCAATTCAATAATCAAATTAAGCTCATTATTAAAATGTTGAATAAAAACTGTGTGACTTCTAATGTTAAATATAAGTGAAAAAAGCACTTACAAAACTTCTTGTAAATGCTTACTAGGATCTAAAAGCTGTATGCAGTATCAACAATATATGATTTTAAACTGATTAAACTGAGGAGCATATTCTTAGTCTCCAATATGCATGTAGAATATTAAATCTAATTGGACTTCTGGTTTGTGAAATAATTCTGGAGTGTTGAAATGGTATATTTTATGCTAGAGATTTAAACTAGCACTGCTGAAACTACAGAAAGAAAAGATATTGCCTGATTTGAAGTTTCATGACAAATTCAGACATTTGTTGGGCTTGCCAGTGTTTTGTATAATGTTCACTGGGCACAGGAGGAGAATCAAATTAGTTTCATCTATTTTGAACAGTTCCCACAAGCAAGGTTGAAAGAGACTGAGCCAACTGTTCTGTCTGCCCTTGCCTTGACTCAAGCCAATTCTCATCTATTTGTTAGATAAACAAATTGAAGTTTTATCTGAGAACAAGTTCATGTAATATGTGATTCCTATGTATGCAAAATGATGGGTCTAATGATACAGTGAAAAAATAGATTTGTTATCTAGTTATGAATACAGGCCAGCAAAGAACCTTCTGGATCAACAAATCTAGTTCCCTGCTGAAAAAGTAACCAAGTCTTTAATACTCACAGTAATCACTTTAAAGCCAACTTTTCAAGACTGTCTTGGTCCACACTTACACTGACATCAGAAGATAATACTTGCAAATACTTTTTAGTCTCATTGACATATTAGTAGTGTCATAAATTGTTCAGCATTAGCTGATTGATTGATATAAGAACACATATTGTGTATGAGCCCAAGTTAAAAAACTGGGTGAGAATCAAACTGTGGGCAAACTTGTTGCTTGTGTTTGTCCTTTTAAGACAGTTTCTGTAATAAATCCTTCTTCACTTAGTGGTCAATACATGGAGAGATTCCATGTATCATAACAACTTTGAAGGACAGTTTGTTTTTATTTTCTGTTGGCATGTAGATTTACATGGGTTACTTTTAAAATTATTGTGCTAATGCTGTAGAGCAGATCTTGGTATTCTTTCAGAATGGCAAAATGTAAAGGTTTCAGGGTCAAACTCATAGCATGTAGTTTAACATTTTTATTATTTCATTTTGAAAGAAATATGCCAATTACTTGTGTCATATAGGACTTGAGTATATTAAATATTAATTTCCACACTGCATTAAATATTCATAGATTTAATATTTGACAACCGTGGCTTCATGTCAGTCTTGAAAGGAGAAATCTCTTTTTCTTGTTTATGACATCTCTAATCAAGACTTGCCTACATCTGGTTTTGAATTATCTCTGAAGTTGCTTATTGTTATACCATAAGCATTCATTTTTATTTTATCTTGGCAAAGTGGTGAGAGATGTTCTTAAGTCTCATAAAATATTAACAAGTGGTCTTTATTTTTCAGTAATGGATTTATTAAGAGGTTTTAAGGTTCTGCAAAAGAAGAAAATATTTTGGGGGCGGGGGAGGAGGGTGAAAGGAAATGGGACATACAGCTGTAATCCCAACTAAAAGAGATGAGAAGACTACAAGTAGTCCAACTGGATTTGTACTTGTAAAAAATCCCATATTGTATAATAATCAGCACTACCTTCCAGCCTTGTTTCAGTTTAGTCGCTAAGGACGTAGCAGAGGTTGACAGATACAGGTTAAATATAAGACCATTGCTATTGTTTTTTCTTCTGCCTTTCATAGGTTTCTCATTAAAAATAATAAGATAAAGTAAAATATAAGTAAAGTAAAATATAAATAAATATAAATAAAATATAAATAAAGTAAAATATAAATAAAAATAAGATAAGTAAATTCCAATAACTTGTTTTAAATAAAAGTGGTCACAAATAAACATGGTATTTAAACTGGTAAAGTAGTAATGTCTTTATGGCAAAAAATACTTGTAATGGGCTACTGAATTACTAATTAAAAAAATTAAGACCAAAGAAAATAGTGACTAAAAACATTACCATAGGTGTACATGCAATGTACCACAGTTTTAAATGAGTTTCTCAGGTTTTCTGAGTGATTAGTGGATAAGAGATAACACTAAAAGTGCATCACTCTGCAGATTTGTTTTGGTTTTTTTTTTGTTTGTTTGGTTGTTTTATTTTTTTTTGGTTTTTTTTTTTTGTTTTTTTTTTTCTGAAATATAGCAAGACATTTCATGTCTATTATCAAATATTTCCCACTCAGGTTTCCTGACAGTATTTATAGCTCCTTTTGGAATTCACTTGTTTTCCAGTATTCCCTCCACCCTTATAGGGATTATTTACTTCTTGGGCAGATATAGCTATAACCGTTATAGTTACTTCCAATGCTGGACAAAGATTTAAAGTTAATTATTTCACATTATTGCATTTATTTTTTTCTCAGACAGTTATCCTAATCCTTTAGTACATTAAAACTGATTCTCATTGTTTTCAGGATCCATCTAATGAAGTCAGCAATAAGAAACAAGATTTTGTATAGAAAGTAAACAATTGTTTCAAAGGAACTACCTGTTAAATTACGTTCATTATGTCATGAGTAAGGTTAATTCCATTAATGCATCTAAAATGGATGTTCTCCTTGACCAATCCCTTCAGAGATAATGGGGGATCTTCTAGTAAATGATGTAAAGTCCTCAGTCTGGTGACTCATTATCATCCTATGCTACATCCAAGAGAAAAATTTCCCACCCAACTTGTGTGAATCATTTTGGAACTGCCTATCTCCATGGAGTGCTTAACAAAACTACAGAACTATCCCATACTGGGTATCAAATTTTTAGGTACTTGAAGTTAGGTTAGATGACAGCTGGAGTCAGATGAGTGTCAGAAAACAACCCCAAACCACATAATGACCGTTCTTTTAAAAGTGGTTATTTACATGCAAGACATTATCATTCTGTCCAGTTTAATAACAAATCAAGTTTTAAATGAGATAGACTACTTACATCAGATTATGTTTCTAGTTTCATGATACTGAAAGGACTTAACGTAATTTGAGTAGCTGCATGTTGTGGTTTAAGCTGTAAATCATGCAGCCCGCTCACTCACTTCCCCCCCTCTTTCTTCCCCCCTACTCCGAGGGGGGAGGGGGAATGGGGAGAAGAATTGAAAGAATGTAACTCCCACAGGTTAAAATAAGAACAGTCCAGTAACTAAGGTATAACACAAATCATTACTGCTACCACCAATAATAATAATGACCAGGGAAATACAAGAGAAGAGGACACAACTGCTCACCACCCAAAGACCGAGCTGTGAACTGAACTCTTCCGGGTTCCTGCCCCCAGGTTTTTTCCATCCTGGGCATGAAGTACTGTGGTATGGAATACCTCTTTGGTCAGTTTGGGTCAGGTGTCCTGCTTCCTCCTGGCTTCCCCTCTTCCCTGGCAGAACATGAGACTCAGAAGGTCCTTGGTCAGACCAAAATATTCTAAGCCGTAACTATAAACATCAACGTTATCAGTGCTGTTCCCAGGCCGAAAGTCAAAAACACAGCACTGCACCATCTACTACGAAGGAGAAAAATGACTGCTGCTGCCGAACCCATGACACTGCATAATTATGGTTATTCCACATTATTTCATATCACTTCTTCTGCTGAAGAGTATATGAGTTTCTTTTGCTCTCCTGAAAGTCAGAACTTAAGAGCAATCTTGGTAGTACATATGTCTCAAACTGCATGTATTTCAGAAAAATAGTTAAAATGAAAATTTCATCAGAGCCACAGAACTCCTGCTGAGTAATCCAAATTCCCAGCTGTGAGATGGAGAGTGACACATCTTTTGTGTCACTCCTGAGTCCCCTGGGGATCCACTGGCATTACTTGCCTGTGCAGTTCCCCTTACCTCTGCTCTCTGAAATTAGTGTGTATGTCTTGGCATATGCATGTATGTATGCATGTATAGCCATATATAAAAATGCAATATGAGTTTGCAAACTGGGATAAAGGTTGTAGCTAATACAAATTTCTGATGCCAAGTAATAGTTAATTGACGTTTTAGAGCTGTAGGAGCTGGCAAAAAATAGAAAAGATCAAGTTTTTCTTTTAATTTATGATCACATACTAGTTTATTTCTTTTCTTATGCTTATCCTTAACTGTTACAATAGGTGTACTAAAAGTATGAAGAGACTGGAATAATGACCCTCTAATAATGAGGTTTTGTATTTGCAAGCTGTTATGAAACAGCTGTATGTGGTGTCTGATATATTTTCTTGCCTATGAGTAAGATGTTATGACACACTAGTTTTCCCTTATAAATAGATACTGATTATTTTAATAAAGATTTTGCTAATACTGATTCCATAGTTAAATTTTTCTGTTCATCTGTAATTTAGTACTTATTGCAGACAGACAGAAGTTTTTTGTTGCTTTTTTTTGGTTTTGTTGTTGTTGTTTTTTCCCAGCACTCCACAGGATAAAACATTCTGGAGAGAGTAGAGTGCTCCCATTTTTGGTGTTTCTACAACTGTGTTTTATTGACCACATTCCATAGGGCACCCCAGCTATGCTGCTGCCGCAGTTTGTCACTTGAAGTAAACCCTGAAAAATTTATTGAGAGGACCAAGCAAAATGTTACCTTGACGTACGTTAATTGTATTTTAACACAATTCTAACAGCAGTGCAACCTCTGTTTATCTTATCTTTTATTTGCTATTCTCTGGGCTTCTATTTTGGAAACAGGTAAGTGTAGGCAACATTTCTGTATCAGCTCTTAAAAGAAAAATAGAAGAAATTCTACTTATATAAGGTTGACTAAAATGCATTTACAGAGTTCAAGTGGTAGTTTCTGCAGTTTTTATTGACCAGTATCACTGACTCTATACACACACATTACTCTTACTTTCAAAATGGGCAGTTTCACAGTCCGGTATTTAGACTGATTAGAAAGATAAAACTGGCAGCTAGTCAAGAAGTAACCACAAGAAGCAAACCACAATTTTGTCAGCTTTCCAGGGAATCATGATTTTCACATAGTGAGAGTAAAATTTTCACTTTCAACAAGAACAACTGAAGGATTAAATATGCATTTAGAACTCCTGAAATAGCTTCTCAGTATTGCAGGTAAATTGTGTTGTCTACAGTTGAAAGCATAAACCAGACCTAAGATACAATTCACTGAAAAAGAAAAAAAAAAAAAAGTAATTACATTCTTATATAGCATATCGCAAATCCAAGTTTTGTCTTTTATTTTGTGTATTTTTTTTTAGGGGTTTAGTCTCTTCAAATTTGATGAAAGAATTGGAACTACAGAAAGGTATTCCCATATTTTGTGCCTGTATGCCCAGGACTTCGAAGTAGGATGCTCCTTTAGGAGCTTTTAAGGTATACATAATTTTGACGTGAAGAAATTAGCCAGGTGTGTGCAGGTTATTGTTCTTTGATGTTCCCTATCTACCACAATAATATCATTCTAAATAACATGAATATGTTTAAGCACAGAGAAATGCTTTCGCCTGGAGAGAGGTGAGATGGCCTTAATTGAAAAGTGCTGAAAAAACAGAGTGACATTCTACCCTTTGCTGTACTTTACATATGGTTTTTTTTTCAAGCCTTTATAATATTTTTCACTCTTTTCCTACAACACTGTCAAAGAGACTGAATCAACTTTATCATGTATGTATCCCTTCCTCCTCTTTACCTTTTGAAGTACAGAAGTGGTGTGACCCATTTTCCCAGTCTTCAGATCTGTCTCTGGCTCTTGAAGTGAATAAAAATTGAGTGAACTTGTGAAAATGCTGCTAATGCTTTGCCAGTTTCATTCCCCACTTCCTTCAGCACTCCTGGTACGTGTAATCTGGCCAAGGAGCCTTGGCAATTCTAAAAGGCTATAACCTTTTAACAACCATTTTCTGCTGCATTTTGCACACTTACTATTTCTTTACCTGCTTTTGTGCATGCCCACTTTGGATAAAATTTATTCTTTTTCATATATAAAGGTAGATGTAGGGTAACATTTCATCTGGCTCTTTCTCTTCTAGGTCCCTAATGTCTTTCATGTGCTCTCACAATTGCTCAAAAGTGGGTATGAGGTTGAGAAGAGATTTAAATCTACTGGCTTCAACCCCAAATTTATGTGGCCTAAGCTACTCATTAGTTTGTTACTAACATCAACCGCTCCTTTATATCGATGTACTATAAGATTAGAAATACAGGTGAGACTGATGAAATTGAGTTTTGTAAATCATTTAGAAATTGGAGTGTAATTTTTAATCTTTAAAAGGCACCACTTTTTTAAGAATAATGAAATCTTAGAAGCATACTTTCTTTCTCAGGTTCACAGTCTGTGCTATCCAACAAAGACAAAAAAAGATAAGAAAGAAAAAAAAAGGAGGAACACATTTTAAATAGTCAAAGGGCTCTTCATCTGATATCATCCGATGCTTCTGTGATGTTTTTAAGTAGATTTTCTTGTAAGATTTGTAAACTCCAATGTTACATGCAAAGCATCTGATTAATAACCATTCAGATCAGGAAAACTATACAAGAACAAAAGCCACAAAACCAAGCATTTAGACCCAATGAACCAATGATAATGAAAATGCTTTATCTTCCAACATCACCATGAGGCTGGGAATGTTCAAACAGTGAGTAAGCTATACTGAAATATCTCAGAGATGGGTAAATAGGGAGTTTCTTAAAATGCCAGATCTTGTTCTTGCTTTCCTAGGTGAGCATCAGTTAATTTGACCATCAGGCAATTCCAGATTTCCCAGCTTTTGCTGTGACCAGGAATTTCTTTCAGGATCTAAAAACCTTAAACCAGATAAACAAAACTCAAATTCTATTGTGTTCATGAAAACAAAACAAAAAAACCCCAGCCCTCAAGATGTTTTATTTTCACATATAGGTATTTTCCAAGTGAAAACAGTTGTGATAAATGGTAGAATATTCTGAGGTCAGGATTTGGCTTGTCCTGGCTTTCACTCCCCATCTTTGTCATCTATGCAATATGTTGGCAAAATAAAAGCAATGGCAAAATCACCACTGACTTCCAGGGTCAGCAGTAGTGCAATTAGCATGTAACAATTAATTCTGTGCTGTGGAAGTCAAAGGGTATTTTACTATAGGTAATAAAGGAAGCAGGAGCAAGCATAGAGAAAAAGCCAAAAGAAGCCTTTTGTCACCTGGCAAAACAGACAGTCTTCTATACTTTACTTTCTGGGTCACCTGTATTATATTAAGAAATCCTATCTACTGTTATTAAAGAGAGTTGCAGGGTAGACTGACTCACTCACTCACTAGTGACACGATTTCAAATTATTTAGAAAGACTATTACCAAATAAATAGGCATTAAAAAGAAAAAGGTTTAGTCTGCACAAGCTGATTAGTACAAACACATCAGAAGAAGATAGAGGGTCACCTGTACAAATAAGGAATGAAGGCTTACAGTGTATTGGAAGGGATTTAAGTCCACCTATATGCAAAAGCACCAAACTAGCTTTGCTTTACAAGAAGAGAACATATGGTGTACTTTTGCAGTCTCCTATGAAGATGCTCAGGAAGGATCCAAGGACAATCATTTTATTCATAGATTTGTCACGTTTACGGTTTTTTGAATTTCAAAACCTAATATACCAGAAAATAAAGTGTATCCTCTAATATCACCATATAAAAGTTGTCCGTGTTAACCTAGCATTTCACTGTTTAATCTGAGAAGTAATGTAGAGTGAAAGGAAAGGACGTGACCATTCTGGCCCTCCCACACTTATACCACGTAACAATCATGGAAACGTAACATGAAAAGTCAAATAGGGCTTGTAGCAAATCTTGATACTGCTTATATGTTTCATACTCCCACACTGAAAGCTCACTATGATTTTATCTTGCTTCTTTCTTATCACGTGGCAAGTAAGTCCTTTTTACATAACTTAACACTACCGAGCTCTGTTGGCTGGCCTTTTCTCTAGTTGAAGAAAAAGGGAGCAACACAGCAGTTCATTTACTCACAAGTGGCTGTCCAACTGCTCTTCTATTCACAGCACACCAAAGCCTGAGAGAGAAAATGCATCACCTCTCCCAACATATTTTGCTAAAATGTATTAATAGTTTGTCTCCTCCTGCCAACCATGTTTTTTCCCTTCACTTTTTGCCAGGTTTATCTGTTAAGGAGCTTTTTAACTCAATCACTCAAAGGTCTGTGTAGAGTGTAAATGGTTCCTCTGCAGCACTCTTATTTTAAATATTTGTTACACATTTCTGTGTTTGCTTTATTTTTCTTTTGATCAATCTCATGTATTGATTTGTAATACTGAGACTCTCCTCTTCTGAGGAGGTTTTTATGGGTGTGTCAACACATAGGTAGAGGTCCTAGATGGAGCTAAAAACATTCCAAATTATCTTGAATACTTGAAACAGAATATTAGCACCATATTCTGCCTGCACTGAGTGGTCTCACTAAGAGAATGTCTCTGTAATGCAGCATCTAGAATTGCTGAGAAATTTTTGCAAGCATTAAGCTGTCCTGTAATAATGTCACCTTAATGTACCTTCATTTTCAATAGGGTTTCAAGTAAGCCGTAAAGCAATAAACCCTTATTAGAGAAGTAGTTGGTGGTCACTATCCTGGTACTCAGCACCCCTGTCTTCGCACATCCATCCTTTTTAAAAATTTTTCTAAGTAATTTCTAGCCTCTGTGAGCCCTTTTAACTTAGTATGCTTGACCCTTGCAGTCTGCTGGGTTCAGGTCCATTCACAGAGTACTTATCTTGTAGCAGCTGCCTAGATCTGCACTGCAATCTGTGCAGGACAGGAGGCATGATTAATGGGCACTTGGTGAGTAACAGACACTGGGGAAAAAAAATAGAATGGAACAAGCTCATGACAAACAAGGGCCAAGGGCACACCTGTCCTGTTAGCAATAGTCAAATAACAGCTCTTTGATTAGGCTATGTATCATAGTTTCCTTGAATTTGTAATTATTGAGTGACATAACACTGGAGCCAATGGCTCTCCTTTAAAGCTAGAAAGATATATCAGTTTTTCCTGTTAAATGTATCTACTGAAACCCTTTTAAAGTACATGCTGTCAATCAGATCTGAAAAGAGCCTTTAAAATGCCTGTTGCTAATTACATGTTGGTCAATATTTTGCCATCTATTATTTAAAAAACAACCTTTTCCAAACAGGAAAAAAAAAAAAAGGTAAAACAACAGGACATTTCAAGGTATTAGTAAATCACTCATTTGGCCCATACCATTATCTTTGCAAAGATAAAATAGAACTATGTTTCATTGTCTCTTGGCTTGATCACTGGTTCATTAGTACTGCACTACTTCCAATAAAAAGAATATTGAAAGACATTAGCTCTGAAATTAAAACGTACAAAGCCAACAAAATACTGCAGAGGAAACAATGTGCAGTAGGTCATACTCTTGGTCTGTGAACAGCCCAGAGAGGAATTGCATTCAGAACAAATCACTCCTCTTGAAAACATGTGCATTTACCTCCTGCAGCCAGAGCCTTTTCTTATTTGTAAGAAATATGGACACATCAGTCTGTCTGGTAAAAATGAAATAGTCAACTGGTCAAATCATTATTTTGTTAAATGTACAGTGTATGTTTTACTAGGTGAATATGATGATTGGATGGGCTCTGAAATTTATTGTCTTTGAACACACATTCATATAATTTAGTAGGATGTATAGCTAATAGGTTTATAAAAAACTCACATTAAAACAGTATTACTTAGATGACATGATTGCATTTCAACAAGATCCAGCTCATTTGATGCACAGATAATTTACTTTAAACTCTGGATACGCTGCATTAACCATTGCCCAGACAACTTTATATTTGTGCTGTATATGCTTCTTCTGCATCTTGAATGAGGCACAAGCCCTATTGAAACAAGCTAGCCCTGAAATGGCATTTGATAGAGCACATAAGGTGGACTGACCCTGAGTATACTCTTTCCTACCTAATATTGGCAACAATGACAGTCTGTGCTTCAGAAAACTGGCCTGATACTTACTCTGCTATGGTCAAGGCGAAGTTAGCTTAATCTTGCCATACAGGAAGGCTCCAACCTAAAGCACATTACTTAGAAGGCCAAAGTTTCTTTTAAGCAGATTGCTTGAGCTAGTTAAGGATTTTGGTTAGTGTGACTTGTCAGCTTTTTCTTCATAAAAACCAAGCGTCTTATAAAGTAAACTTCTGCCCATGAGGTTAGAAAGTGATTTGTAGAGGCAGAAAATGACAGTCTTTTTTAAATTCAAGCTGAGATAGATCAAAATCCTGGAAAACTACATGCTCACTAAGAACGTAACATGACTTGACACAAAACATTATGGACTGCTGCCATGTGAGAGGTTCAAGGTTGGATCACCTGTGCAATCTTTTGCAGGAATGTAGTTTTTAATAAGCATCTGAGAGGGCAGAGAGAAGAGAATGAGAAGCTGTCTTGATTGCTACATAAACTTACACATCTTCTGGTCTGCTTGTGCATTAGCATCAGCCCTCAAAGAAGGCATGCTTTTGATCTTCCAGCTGGAAGTAAAATGCAGTGATGGGTAGCAAGAATTCATCAGGAAGTTAAAAACTGGGAGAGGTGAGGAGATACTTAAACAAAAAAAAAAGCAGAAAAATTGAAAAAAAGGGAACTTGTGAACTTCATATCTGAGCATCAGTCCGTACATGCTTGCAGTATCTTCTGTTTACAATGATAACTGAAATACTTCATATGAAACTCAAACATGAACGTACAATAATGCACAAAAACAGAGCTATGGGCCAACATGTTTTTAATGCAGAACACAGAAGACCATTCATGAAGATATCACAGAATTTCTTATGGGAGCAGAATTAAACTGTTTCTATGGTTGGACTTGATGGTCTTAAAGGTCTTTTCTAACCTCAAAGGTTTCTGTGATTCTGTACTGGAATTGAGCCAAACCAGCTAGAATTACAGCCCCTACTCCTCTGCAGTAGACACCAGCCAGAGTTTTAATAACAATTTTCATGTGAAGAATAGCTTCTATAACTAAGTCTATCCAAACATTTGAGAAAGGGACTACTGTTCAATTGAGGCTAACAAGGACAAAGGCTACCATCCTGGTGCAAACACTGTTTTCTGTATACCCTGTGTTCTCCTGGGTGGACTTCCAAGAACTGGTCAGGTCTAACTTTTCTGAAACGGAACTAGTGAATCACAGAATACGGTAGTTAATTTACCAAGGAATACCTAAGGACATCATCTGTATGTATCTGTATGGATAATACATGCTTTAGAAAGTCATGTCATAGTTCTGTGAAGATATAAAGAACTAACCTTCTATGTGATATTTGGAAGATATAATCTCACATTTGGAACATATTTCCAAATAGTGCCTGGGAACTTAAGCACGTGTGATTTGGCTTAGAATCAATGAACTCAGTGGAGATATACTGAATTATGAGCTGTGGATGTGGGCTGAAACTGTGGCTCTACTGCAGTCACTAGCAAACAGTCTACTTATTTTAATAAGGCAAGGATTTCATCACTGGATCTCACAATGGATCTAATAATAGGTACTACAGTTTTCCCATGTGAAAATACAAATTAAAACATTGATTAACATTCCCTGCTTATATCTAAATTCTTACAATATCATACAAAGAATACATGACTAATCATGCTATTATATTGCTTAAATGGAATATTTGAGGTATGAAAGTAAAAGAAAGAGAATAAACTATTAATTTTAAGGGCTATACCTTCCTTTGGTGTATGCTATTATTGGATCATATTTCATTATTATTACTAGTGCAATTATAGCTAATCATATGATGATTATTTTACTGAATACTCTTATTAGAATTTCTTAATTTCAGTGATATTTTGACTGCCCTTGAATACCTTTATTCATTTAATCTTATTCTTAAAATAGCTATTAAATATTTGAAGGAATCATAAAAGCTCTTTTTGAGAAAAAAAAAAAAAAAAGAGAAAAAGCACCCTGTTTTTCAGCAAACAATACTGGCTTTCACATAGCCTAGAAGTTAAATTAGCACATGCAATCTTAATTCTATTGTTAAGCAATGGCTGGAATATATTTTATATCATAACATAACCATACAGGTTATACTAAAAGTACCTTCTGGCCTAAATTCGTATAATGAGTCTCCATTGCACTAGACAGAGAATGAGCATGACACATATTTCACTGTAATCTTTTCCCACAGTGCTCTTTTGTACACCAACTGAAAATCTAGGACAAAAGTTCTGTTGACTTCAGCTGTGGATGAGAATGACCACGTGGATTTCAGATAAGGTCTTGCAGTCACAAAGCATGCAGGGTAGTTCCTGGTACTTTAATGACCATTTCTGTAGCTTATTTTGACTTCTGAAAGTTAGTATGTATCAATTTATGTTAGTGTAGCAGCTCATGAAAATGTTCTTTCATCCAAAAATAAGGAGAAAAATTAAATCTTTAAATAAAGTATAATGACTATGTATTCATGAAATGAAACAGACAATGAAAACAGACCTCAATGTAGCCGAAACAGTGCCAATTTAGATATTTTTTTCTGCTATAGAAGTTATGCATCCTTTTGAATACAGACTAAGCAAAAGTTTTAATCAAGACATAGCTAGATTTTTTTTCATTTTGTTATTGTGTCACAGAACATGAAACAGCATTTTATAAAATCATCTCAATGGAACTAGACTATACTCTCAGAGACACTTAACTGAGACCCTTCTTTAAGAGAGAAAAATGCAATAAAATATTAAAAATAAGTGAAAACTGTGACAAAATTGTTACTCTAATCACAATAAAAATATTTTACAGATATAGAGAAAAAATATATGAAATTAAACATGAAATGGACATCTATAGGAATCATAGAATCATACAATAGTTAGGGTTGGAAAGGACCTTAAGATCATCTAGTTCCAACCCCCCTCCCATGGGCAGGGACACCTCACACTAA
>JARCZZ010024595.1:31118-54339 GCA_030323915.1 Brotogeris chrysoptera | reverse complement strand
TATCAGCACAGCTCCAAGGCCCAAAAATCAAAAACACAGCGCTGCACCAGCTACCAAGAAGGAGAAAAATGACTGCTACTGCTGAACCCATGACATTAATATACAAAAGAAATGATAAAAGAAAAGTTACTACGGCTCTACCCTGAAATTCTGCCAGAGTATCCAATAAACACACTCAATGCCAGATCAAGTTGGGAAAACATACTGGGACAGACATACAAAGGGCTGTAGGCTTCTCCAGACGCAGACCAGCCTGCCCACTATTCATTTACTTATTTCCACTAATGCCTTCATGCTTGTCTCCAGCAATTTCGAGTAAGGTTGGATTTAAGCCAACCTGAGGAACTGTTCCGCTGAGCTAAGGCTGACTCTTGGTGAATGGTGCTTGCAGAACAGCAATTATTTGGTCTGACTTCTGCATTTTAACTTTACCATTTGCATCGATGCTGCTGCACTGTGAACATGAGGTATTAGAGATCAAAAAATTGAGGGAATCTGATGACATGCAAACCTGAGTTTGGCATTTTCACAGAGTTGGCAGATTGATGCTGAAGAATTGCTCTGGGGCCTATAAAAAGAATTCTGCGTATCTCCTGAGAAAAATGATAATACTGTATGTTATCCAGGGAATGAAAACTTCCTAAACTGCAAAACAGAATAAAGATCAAAGGAGTGGCAGAGAAAATGAAGAGAAAAAAGATATTCAAGTGTAGAATATCAGGTTGAGGGCTGTCTGAACTTGAAACACTAGGGTATCTTACTGCTTAGACTTCCCTGCCTCTGTAAGTCACAGGCAGTGTGGTGAGGAATATTATTTCATTGTAACATTTTAATTAGTTTACCTCTTCTAAAGCTTTCTGACAGAGGTGGATTTTAGAGAGCGATTTGAATGGAATGAAATATCTGGCAAATAAATACTGCACCTAATGAGTTTGGAATCTAACACACGCTGGTGTGCCACAGGACATAAGCTCCTGAATCACACTGCAATATTCAGAAGCAGTGAAAGGAAACCTGGTGTTATGTTTTAACATGTCCTCTCTTTTCAAGGCATTATCACGATTTCCCACCATCCACAACTGTTTATGCACAATTGAAGTATGACACTTTTAAAACTATAGTTTCGAGGTGCTATGTGCCCTTAACACCCCTGCACAGTATTTTGAGGCTGTGTCTACTTCCCATAAAGTATCTTTAATGATGCTCCTGGTCAGCTCAAGGCTTCTCCAACCATTGAGACTGAGTCCAACACAATGCCTCTTGGTTTTATTTATGCAGACCAGGTCAAGCAAGGCAAACAAGAACACGAACAAGGGTCACATTAGAAACAAAGAAGCAAAAGAGGTTTCAGCGCACAGATAAAGTAAACAGACACTTGGAGTTCATTTTTGCAAAAACAGAAGCGATGAATATAGGCAAATATTGCAATTTCCTTTGCCAAAACTTGAAAGTGATGCCAGTATTTACCCCTTTTAATGAAAACTTGAGCTAGATACTATGACAGATTCCCTTTGTGACATCTTCTGTACACACTTCCCATACCTTTTTTAAGCATTTTCTTCTTCTCTCACTCTGTACACATTCACCAAGATATAACAGGAATCCAGAAAAACTGGCATTAAGTGCCTATCTTTAAAATGACAAGGATAAGTGGATTTGAAATCTTTCTTAGATTCACAAGAGCTGAACAGACAGCAGCAGAGAGTTGAAAGTATGTGTGAGAAAACCAGCTCTGCTCTCGCCACTAGAAAGTGTGAGGATTTCTTGGAGTACTAAAATGCCTTTTTTTCCCTTAACATTCCCTTCCTATAGCAGCCTAGAAGCAGACATACTATTATTTTTTTGTCTAATACACAGTGTAAAATCACTTCCCATTTCTCAGATCCTCATTCCTTCTTAGCAAAAGGAGAGTTTTGAGCTGTCACTTAGTCGCTGGATGTGACCGGGCAACTGGGGACCTAACTGCTCTGGTACCTGCTGCTACCACCACAGGAACAGTCGTCACTCTGCAAAAACCAACGGATTTAAAACAATAATTGTTTCCAATTTTTCATTGGAATTGTTTTCCAATTTTCATTGTTTCCAATGTTTCCAAAATTTCCAATCTCATTTGCTCCATTTCCAGCAGACTGACATGTGTTGCCACAGAAACAGATGGGGACCAGAGTAGCAGGGACGTCAGATTCCAACCCTTGCTCACGACAGCCCTCTACAAAAAACAGACCATGAAAGCACAGCTCCAATGGTCCATATTCCTTTCCGGCTGTTTTCTTCCGCAATTCCATTCTCTCCCAAAACCAGCCACCCAAGCAATAGAAGCCAAGACACAATGTGACCCAGAGGTTCTACTATTCTTCCAGTTCCCATCACATTAACAACAACTTATTTTTTAAAAAGGTCCTCTCTATTCATTGCACAGTTAATAAGAATTAGCAACATGTCCCTGCCCATGGCAGGGGTTTGGAACTAAATAATTTTTAAGGTCTTTTTCAACCCAAATCATTTTAGGATTCTATTTATTCATGCAGCCATAAAACTGAGCTCAAATGCCTACTTCCAATCTTTAAGCTAGACTTCCAGTATCAATCTGCATTAATGAATTTCAGCATATAGAATAACACAAGTAATAACAATAACATCTTCAGTACAGCCACCATCTTCTCACAAGGTTGGAACAGTACCTCCCTCAGCCAGGGGTTTCCCCTGTCAACAACTGAGTTGAGCAAACAGAACTAAGTAGTTCACAGGACAGCAAAAGGATGAGAGCTGTCATCATCACCAGGGGATGAAATAGATGCCATTATTCAGAGCACGAATTAATAGTCTGGAGTCAGACTGACCTGAAATTCAGATACCAGCCCTAGAATAGTTTCTGCTAAGCACAACCACTTCAATATCAAAGGCTTTAATATAGTTAAATATTCATTACGTAAATCTTAAATATTTTAAATTCCATGACAGCAGTTATTCTGGTCTTTTGATCACGACCTTTTATTTTTGTCACTGTATTTCCATAAAGCCTTAAGAGATTTGTGCCTACACTTTTAGTGCTCAGTTGCCAGGGTGTTGATCTAGAACAGTGATATCAGAGGCAAAATCCACCAGGCTCATGGATGACGGTTATTTTCCTTAATGGCTGTTCCTTGTTGATGAACTGACATTGAGAAGCAATTGGATTGCAAACATACCACAGGCAATTAAAAATGCAATGTAATGTTTGATAGACTTAACATTATACTTGGAGCACCAGCTGCAGCTTGAACAGATCACCCATACATCATCATCTTGCTTTCATTCTGCTCTGGTAATAAGGACAGGCAAGTATTGCAGAACCCCTGCGGTACAACACCCAAACTCAGTCCTTGCTCAGTACTCATTAATTATGTCAATGGGAATGATTCAAAGCCAACAAGTTACTATGGCTTAATAGGTTATCATCCATCAGCTTTAATACATGCTTGCTATTAGCTTCCCCAGTTATGAAGTTGTATGGATTAGTTGGCACCACCCTCATAAGAGGGACGTCTAAGAGCACATCCAAAGTGGCTATGCTGCCTGAGGTGAGCATGTCACCATACAGGCTCAGTGGGCAGACAGCTAGGACTACGCCATAGGAACTCATTTGATTTTGATTGTAGGTCTATACCCTGTACAGCACATGGACCTCACTTTGCTGTGAGACATTGCTGTGCACATCTTGACAAGACACCAAGAAAATGGTTACCTGGGGAGAGAGTTTTGACACCTGGACTATTTCCATTCTGATTTAAATCAATGAGAGCTGCACTAAGTACCTGGGAAAGCTCACCCTCAGTTTCTCTTGGGGATGCTCAGCAGAGGAGTAGGCGTACTTTTCTCATGTATTTTTTCTTGATGTTCAAAATTTTAAAAGATACCTATAAACCCTCCCTATTTTCAACATGGATTACCTTGTGCACTTCACAGACTCGTGCTGTGACACTTTCATGCAGCTTGCCCAATGCTTTAAAAGATCTCAGAGTTTGTGAACTCAGGTTCAACTACTTACAGTGAATGGAGAATTCTGAAGTCATGAAAACCATAGGACATCTATAAAACATAAAGCCTAATAGGTCAGTCCAGAAGTCAGCAAGTCCATTTGCCAGCCACTGAATAATGAGAACGATGAGGGATGCCAAATAACAATGGGAGCTTCTGGCAAGAGCAAGAAATGTCCACTCACCCCCACATTCACCGCAAAAAAGAGACATCCAGCTTATCCTCTGAGACTGTATCATAAAGACTAAGACTTGCCCCTGAATCAGCATTTCTGATATGTTATCTTATTTTTTGTGCCGTTTTGCACCCACCACCAAAGAGTTTGTCCCAATAAATAGAGCATTGGGATAGTACACAGGAAACTGGAGTTCTATTCTTTGCTCCAGCCCTTGAGCTGAGTAACACTGGAAAAGCCGTTGCCTTTCTCCAAGACGCTGTAAATCATATTTATCTTTGCAAAGTGAAATTAACTGATGGAAACAAAAAAAAAGGTGTTATTTTCTTAGCATGCAGCAAAATAAATCAATCATCTCAACAATGAGGAAAATTATTCTTTCACTGATTGTTGTGGTATCCAACTGTCCCATCTAAGCTATTATTATTTCAGATTTTGAAGGGCAGGAACTTTCCTGCAGCTCACAATCCAAACACAACAAATAAGAATTAGAAACAGAATAGGCTATATTATCACCTCTTTCTTCAGCTCATCCACTGCCTAGGAAGAGGAATGGAACTGTTACTACTTGCGCTGCAGTAAGAGCTCTCCAGCTCTGCCTGAACCATCACACGGTCAGCGTGGGTATGCACACAAGTACTTCTGTCTGTCACATGGAGGTACATTCATCATCTTGCTAGCAAGTACGCTAGTGGATGCTACTAGCATGGACTTAGCTTCCTTTTCCAGGTCAATGCCGGCTACATATTTTGCTTGCCTTTCTCCTAATACAAGCTTTTCTGTCCTGTGAAGCGTTTGTACTGCTATTTATATCCTGGTCATTTCTGCAGGTTCTAACACAAGATGGATCTAGTAGCAAACTGTACAGACACAGCAAAGGCATTCCCTGGACTTAAGAAAATCGTGGTCAAAACAGACAACACATACATGGAAAAGCCTCATTTAGAATTACTACTTAAATTTGCTGTCTCCGCATTCCTCAAATCCCTTGTTCACTTGTGTGTCTACTTTGTATGCAGGATGATGTCAAAAATAGCTGAGGTAGTGCTAGTACACCCACACAACACAACACATGGTAATACCTGCTTAGGACTCACTGCTGCACAGGCAGGCTATAACAAAAGCTGACAAACACAAGTAGTTCATCAACACAGGTCAATGCTTTCCTCTTGCTGGATGCGTCACCCCTACAGACATTCATGGCCAGGCTGGATGTGCTTCTGAGCAACCCTATCTAGTTGAAGATGTCCCTGCTTATTGCAGGGGGTTGTACTGAATGACCCTTGAAGATCGCTTCCAACCCAAGCTATCCTATGATTCTGTACTCTTCTGGCATAGTCACATTTACCAGCAGCTCAGAGCTCTCTGCTGTGGATGTTGGCTTTAGTATGAACACGGCCAAAGGTAGGAGCAACTCACCCACATCCCAACTATTCTCTGAGCCGAATCAAGTCAACCAGAAGTTCAAAATCTGGCTACTGCAAAGAACCAGGAAATAATTGCTTACAGCTAATATTTGAGAGGAAAGGAGGTGAAGAGAGAGAGACAACAATTTAAGAAAATTTTTATTTCTTAAAGCTATTTAGATGAGATTTTGATAAAAATCACAATGTAATTGGATGTTACCACATTAAAAACAGGCCGTGTTTGTCAAGAAAACTGTGTTGTTAATTTATAAGTTTGGTTTTATTGAGTAGCCTGCAAAGCAGTTATTTGTTCTTTGTTCCTGGTAGATTATAAGGTGATTTATAGGGGGTAATTACTACACGTTAGGAAAAGGTCATAAATTATGAGAAGAGATATTAAATGTAAGCCACATAAACATCACTTTTCTTAAGAATATATCTCTTTGAGGCCAAGATCATGCATGTGCACTTCAGCTGGCATCCATAACGGCAGGCAGGAGCCTTTTATACGCTGCCATAACATGTCACATCTATTTATTGTGAGGAATTCATTAGGAATGGGTCATTAAAAGAGCACATGAGAGGAAGCCTGGAAAGATCCAAGTTTGCATGGAAAGCTGACAGAAAACAATACAGAGAAATTATGCAAGCAGCCAGCAAATGATCAAGAATTCTGACGGAGCAGCAGGAGGCTGTTCTTTCAGCTGCATTTTATGCTTTGCATTGACACTGCACCAAGGTGGAAAACAGCTCTAATCAAGGCTTTGGGGTCTGTTCTTGGCTTTCCTATTAGCCTGTTCTGTTGACAGTGAGGAACTCATTTCACCATCCTGGGAAATCACAGTGTGGGCTGGAAATGGCAAGATATGCATCCTGAAACCAGAATTATGAGGACGCTAAGGAAACTCTCAGCCTGTGTCGTCAACAAAGTCTTGTGTCTCAGTTCTCTACAAAATTATGGACCTCTTAGCAAAGTGATAACCTAACACTGCAATGCTACTTTTTGTAAAGTGGTGATGAAATTGGCTTTACTATTTTAACTAATAAAACCTAGAAACATCAGTGTACATTTGCTAGAAAAGCAGTTAAAACTGACGCAGTTTTCTTGGAAACAAATGATGATTTACTTGTTGCTTTGTCCAACCAACAGGCACAGCAAAGTAATCATCAGCTTTTTCCATTAGCATAATCCCGTCAAAAAAGAATTCATAAAGTATTCTTCTATAAGAGCCATTCCATAATGGGAAATGAGGCACTTCTTCTAAGTCCACATCTTGCAAGTGGTCTACTTGTCTGCAGGAACACTTCTCCAAAAGGCTCTTGCACTTAGCGAGCTGGAGATTTGTCCCGCATCATCACTTGCTAAAAATTAAATTCACTTTTGTTGCTTTGCAGTGGAAACAAAGCAACACAATGCCAAATACAGGAAAGCCAGGTGACACAGGAGAATGGACAGCCTCAAACTGTGGCATCCAGCCAGGCTGCTTGAAGTACTCAGAGCCAGTCCAGCAGCTTGAAGTATCCATCCTGGATTATGCCATTATTCTGGCAAATCTAAATATTTGCCCTTAGCAGCCATAACCACCAAATATTTAAGTAGGAGTTGAATCCTTCCCCTTTGAAACAGCTAGAAAATTGTCCTTCTTGAGGTTTAAAAACCCCACTCCCAACATCAGCCCAAGATCACTGGGGCCTGACTTTTATACTTTAGTATTTGTGCATGTTACCAATCAAAGGATTCTTAAATCCTCTTAAAATCCTAGTATGCTATCTGTTCGAAAGTGAAAAGTTCCACACTGAACACCTACCTCATTTATCCTGGCAACCAAGATTACCCACAGCTTGGTATGCAGATGGGAAAGTACTTCAATTATTCTTTAATATTGACCATCTTTCCTTTAATACTGACCATCTATCAGTTTTCAGGGCCCTAGTGACCATGGAATATAGGTTTGCAGTAAGGTGTCTACAGCTAATCCTGTGAGGATATTAGTGTGTAGTATGACATCTCCCTGCATGCACAGTGCTGTATGCACAGGCAATCCACTTCCCCTTTAAATAAAATAGGAATATCCGCTACCAGGCACTTCTGGACCTGGTGAGCTTAAGGAATCCCCAGGCTAGAAGGTGGTATAGGGTGACTAATGGAGTCCAAACTTATAGCCTGCTGCTCTCAACAGAACTTTCCAAATGGAAACAGAATTCCCGATGTTGTAGTTATTTCATGTTTATCAGATCACGTATACAAATTGAGAGCAGCAAGAACAGAGAGAATAGTCAGCAATTTTCACCATGCCTCCCAGTACAAGAATTACAGAATATCAAATGGAACAGTTTTAAAACAAAGGAGATGGTATTTTACCCAGCGCCATTAGATTACAGAACTCCTCATTGCATGACATTGCTGATGTCAGCAGTTCACATGAATCAAGAAAGCTCACAGCAGCTGAAGAATCATTTTGACAGCAGTTAATTCTTCAAACTAATAAGAAATATTATTCAGGCTGTATCAAGACCAATACTCTGTGTCATAGCTCAGAATGACAACCTACAAGTTCAGGCTTTCTACCAGCCTGCTAAGGTCTGATTTTATCCTGGATAACCCCTAAACAGCTTGTATAAGACAAATAAGATTAGCTTTTATGCTCTTAATTCTTCATTTTCAATCAGTGGTGCAATTTTCTAGTGTAGGTGCCTTATACTCCTCACCAAGATACAGCCTGGTACTGGATCACCTACAGCGATAGATTACAGTTTGTGATTTTCATCTTTCATTACTATACTGCAACTAATATGTAGGCATCATGCAGGTCTTTCGGGAACCCACCCCAGAGAGTGACTGACAATCTGGGACTTCAGTTCTTGTTATCATTAAGCAAGACAGTTCCAAAGAACTGAATGTGCAGGTTTCATGTGTAGCACCATTGCAATTCCATACACTACATCAAAACTCAGTTAATCTAATTATATTTCCACATACACGCATGGATGGGCACACATATATGCACTCTAATCTCTTCCCATTATGAAATACTGACATGAAAGTTGAAGATGGTCCCAAAATGGAGATTTTTGTCTTTCCAGGCATTCCAGAGGTTTGGCAGCATTTGCTAGTTCAGAACAAAATGAACACAGGCAGTAATTCACTCAAGCACCCTACTTCAAAGCCATAGTTTCCTTCACATATGACAACCCGCCTTGTATATCACCCCATGATGTGACTCCATTTATGTAAACCACTAATGCAATTTCTTGAGATGGCATTGCTTACCTTAGTTTCAAATTAGGTATCTGCAGCAACATCTAGTCAATATGAAAAACTAAAGGGGAAAGAATGTGTGAAAATGAGCATTATATTTGTATTAGCCACTACATAATATCTGCTACAAAATATTTCATTCGGCTCTAATGAAAATGCAGATTCAGTAAATTCTAGTCCACCGTTCCCAAAGTCAAAGTTACTCCGAAGATGGGGTTAGGCCACTTACAGGTCTCTAAACACAAGAACTAATTTTCAGAAGTCCTAGACACTTGTGACTGCTAGCGACAACACCAGCCACTAAAAATATGCAGGAGTATAGAATTCCATTCTAATGAACATTCAACTAAATTCAGATGCCTAACTTTGGTCAATAGGCTTTTTATTATCCTGTATCCTGTAAAAGTAAGACTGATTTGTGTATTTCTTGTTACTAAGAAATAGTAATTGGGTTTTATATAGATATATTTATATACTTAAAGGGCCTATCACCATATTGATAAACATTCTTTGGAACCACTCGGTTCCAAAGTGACTTGTTCTTCACCAGCTTGTTTTTAATTATCCGAGTCATTCTCTGGTCCTCCAACTATCCCTTGCGTCATAAAAGAGCTCATAAAGCTGCCAAAACACACTTCAAGTTTATTGACAACCAAAGCCAGTCTTCTTTAGGTTTGTACAAATATAACCTAAGACAGCATAGCAGCCAAATTCTAACTCAACCAAGCAGTAAATTCTCTGAATTAGCCTTCCTCTCTTCTCTCAGATTATAATTCATATCTTTTCCTCTGATCATTTTCCTCTTCTCAAAGCTAAATAAGCTCTTGTAAAAGGGTTCCCTTTTGACAATGAATTCCTTTAAGCAAACTAGCTGACCTAGCCAAAACTGCTACTGGGCTAGCAGTGCCCTGGAGCGTACACCTGTACCTTAGCTAGTGCTACAGTATCACCAACATGCTATCCATTTCTCCCTTGGAAACTGCAAGCCTAAGCATCAGCTTGTTAAGCAACAGAACACAGAGGGGACTGAAAGACTGGGGATGTCTGGCCATTCTTCTCTATCTTTCGAGATGCAGACACACGGACACCTTTCACAAGAAAAGCAGAGGGAGAGCCAGACTGGCCATTTTCAGTATTGTCTTTTCCTCATGTTCCTTTCAATTCCACAAATTCATTGGTTATGTCTGTACTGATGGTCAGTTTGGGGGCAAAGGCAAGCTAAAGTACAAACAGTTCCACAACTCATGACCACATATCCATGTTTTTAAAGTGCTGTTGCTTATGTGTGCCATGTCCACAGTATTCTAAAGCCAATCTTGAGTATCCTTCATATCACATCAAACTTGCTGCCTGAGAATTCACACTCCATGAGGAAGAACTGTCAGCCTAGTCTGCCTGATATCAGTGATGCTGCTATTAGTTTTATATGACACATATACTGACCTTGCCTAGCAGTATTGGGTGTCCCTTGAAAAAGCATGGGACAGACATCAGTTTTCTCCCCCACAGTGTTCCAGGACTTACTCATGTTCAGGGGGCTACGTGGACTGCAGTTAAGCAATGTGCAAGGCAGGCACAAACTTGCACATTGAGTTGGACTTACATTTAAAAGACATAGATTAGATCCTACTGAAAACTGCACTTCAATCTTACTGGCAGGAAGACCAACAGAATATCGACTGTGTGGAATTATCCAACAGTCAAGATTTAGGCCTACTTTAGAAGAGAAACATTTACTGAAGAAGAGTGAGATCAGAGCTCATGAAAAGCACCAAATGATATAGCAGTGGAAACTCCTTCTTCCCTGTTTGGATTTATCCCCATGTTATACACTATGAAGCTGTATGCACACTGAAAGAGCTGTGCCTAGCAAGATCATTTTTGCAGTTAGGAAGTACCATGTCTGACTTGAAAAAAAATCCACATAAAACTTCTAGAAGACACATATTTTGATGAAAGAAAAAGCTAAAAATATATTTGACCTTTCCGTTACAGAAACAAACAAATAACCAGTTTGCTAACCTACAAATCTACTATTCACCTGGCTTAAGAAATTATATATAATAGCATGCAAGCACTAGAATAGCTGCAGGCTGCCTTATTCTTAGTTGACATGTGACCTGACCGTAAATAACGTTCCACTGCTCTCTGACCATCTAACTCCATTTTGGTTTATACTAATAGGTGTGACTGAGGGAATGCTTTACAGAAGTCACTGATATGACCTGGAATTAAAGCAAGAATATTCTTCTGCAGATTGTCATTGTAACTGACTGGCACAGAAATATGTCCACATTTTGTGGAATCATTTCAGTTTCAGGAATATTCATCACTGAGACAGCTGACAAATTCCTAAGGCCACTAGAAATAGGCCTTTATTAACAACTTTGCCTTGTTCTTTCTAAGCCACATGGAAACACAAGCAGAAATTTCTCCACATGGCTTCATTTAGGTACCTATTATTTTTTACATTAAATTAAAGCTGCAGCTGTGAGGTGTTTGGGTTTTTTTTTTCTTGTTCTTTTTCCATGTACATGAGTTTCAAATTGCTCACGACTGAAGAACTTCTTTGGCAAATTTCAGTAAGGAGAGACTATTTTATGTCCAATTTATAAAGCCTCACAAATTCCAACTTATAAATACTGACAGGAGGCGTTACAACAGAAATGCAAATGTTAGCACTGTAGCAATAGTTAACAACCTTTTCACATCATCGCTGGGCATGAAATGAAGAGACTAGTTTCAAATAGAACGTGCTACTAGATTTGTCAACACATGGTAAAGACATGAATTCTCAGTTTACACACTGGAACGTTTCAAAAAGGGTATCATTCCTTACCATGCTACGATGAACTGGCAGGATGCGAGATTCATGTTTGCTGTACAAAACTGAAACTCAGCAGATCTGAATACACTGGTTACTGTGTTCCCTGACACAGTGTACCATGGCGCAACATAATTACTGCCTCAGCTGTCCTTTTGGTTAGCAGCATTTGATTGCTCCTGCTGATCAACTCGCCCATTAAATTTCACTATCTGGCATAATAAAGGCCTTTCCACATAGGTGCTCCTACTTTCCAAGTCATGCCAGCAAGTGTGAAAGGGAAGGAGCCACCTTTTCCATCCTTCATTTTGTTTTGCAATGAAACTTCAAGATTGCTTTGAAGTACAGGGCCAAGTAGAAATGACAGTAAAAGCTTGGTTTGATACTAAGGTCCCCCTGCATAAGTCCATGAGGTGCCACTCTCCCAGGTCTCCAGCTGGGACTGTAGGTCCCTGGCAGAAGCTCTCAGCTTGGCTGCATTTGGTCAAACAGCACCATCTCTTCGCAGCACTGCTGTACGAGCGGAGCTCTTGGGCACAGGCACTGCCAACAGGCTCTTCCACCCCAGCATCCCAGTGTGACCCACAGGACCTTCTGCAGCCCACCTCCAACACTGCTGGGGCTTCCCATGAAGGTCCATTATTGTCCACGTGCCTTAGCACAGTTTCCGGGAGGATCTGCTCCATGACGCTGCCAGGCAGAGCAGAGCTGCTCCAGCCCTCGGAGCATCTCTGTGCCCTCCTCTGGGCTTGTTCCAACAGCTCCACGTCCCTCTTGTGTTACTGCCGCCAGAGCTCAGTGGAGGGGGAAATCGCCTCCCTCAACCTGCTGCTCTTGCTCTGGGGATGCAGCCCAGCACACGGGTGGTTTCTGGGCTCAAGTACTCACTGAAGCCGGGTCATGGGGAGCTTCTCGTCACCCCACACCCTCAAGTCCTTCTCCTGAGGGCTGCTCCCTCCAGCCTCCCCCAGCCTGTAGCTGTGCACGAAGGCAGGGTGGGTATGTGCAAGTATTGTTTCTCCATGACACGTCTGGGAGCACAGCCTGCCCAGGCCGCCCTGGCCGAGCTCTCCCAAGGCCCGGGTGAGCTGAGGGCAGACAACGTGCCCCATCGCCTCACCAGCTCACACCCGCGCCGAGCAGACCACACGGCGGCCGCCACTCACAGAGCCTTGCGCAAGCCTGCGCTGCCTCCCGTTAGCAGAGGCCGATCAGCGCTGCCTCCCTGTCGGCAGCCGCTACTCATTCCCTGTCCCCTCCCGTCACACCACCCAAAATCCGTCCGGAGGGAAACGGGCGGGGATGGCCGGAAGAGGGGGGTAGACGGTCTGGGTCCTTGCGTTTTAATCTTGCCCACGGCTGGAGTCCCCGCGGTCTGAGCCTCCGCAGGGTGCACGCACCTCAGGTGTGCTGCCGCACCGTTCTGGGGAAGGATAACGGGGTTGTCCAAGCTCCAGCACTAACTGGCATGTGATACCGCTGCTCACCTTCCTCGGGGCTGGCGCATGCTTGGGGCAGATTCACTCCCCCTGGGAATCTTTCACCTGTGAGTCTGTGATTTCCCTTACTCCCAAACAGACTTGTCTGGACACCTGGAACACAAGTTTAATAACTGTCGTTGGTTCAAATTATATATTTGTCTTAACTTTGATCAGCATCCAAAGCCAATTACATTATTCCCCTATACTTAAGCTCCATTAGCGCAGTTTCATTTATCATGGCTTCAAAGGGTCAATTTAAGTCTGGAGTTAGGACTCCCCAGTCTAGGGCTTTTTTCAGCGAATTTTGGTAATGGAAAGCAAGCAGCCAAACTACTACTGTTACGGATGCTCCCAAATGACTGGATCGGTTGCAGAACTAAACCTCCTTTGACACTACCCAGCCATCCCTAAAAATCTTCTCAGTTGTCTCTTTGATGTAGGTATTGCAATTATATGAGTGGCCTCCTTCCATGCAGCACTCAGTGCTCTTTGCCCCTTCATAACTTTAAAACTCACATATAGAACCTTCACTTTTTCCTCTGAGCTTTCCTTTTCCAAACTCATTAGCCTGCCAAGCACAGAAAATTGGGCAAGCTAATTGTAGCTTCCAAACATTCCTCATAGGTATCTGTACCAAGCGTGCTGTAGCATCATGCTCACTGAGCCATTGCTCCTGTTCTTTTGCCAGTATGTTGCTAAACAGTGTATGGCTATTTCTACACCCTTGGGGAAGAACCATCCAAAATTTTGTTAGAGGCAAATTCTTCCATGCAGCTAATAAGAGAAAATCATTGTGGCCAAACACACATGGCATATGTGAGCAGCAGGAACACCACAAGAACTCAAATATATGGGTTTTAGTTCAGTGGTGCTTCATGCTAACTTTGAAACAAGATGAGAAGAAATAGCTGATGAATAGAAACCGGGAGATTTAATGTTGCAGCTCTTTGGTAGTTGTTTAATCATTTTAAATGGAGAAGCTTTGGAAATGAAGCAGGCCATCTCTTTGGATTTTTTTGGACCCTCCACCTTAGGTTCTCCTCACCTAGAATGTAACATCAACAAAATTCAATCTGTCAAGAAAAAATTCTTTGGGTTCTCTTTTGTTTGCTCCTTTTCACATTCCTTTTAGCCAGTTTATCCAGACTTTCAAAGTAGAGGTGAAATACTGGAAAAAACTGCACCATGCTCACTTCTCAAACTGACTGCAATGGATATAGTACACCCATGGAGGCAGCTTTGTAAGCAGTTTTACAGATGAGAGAAAAAATACAGTCAAACATCTCTGTAACAATACAAGGAACAATATTCCAAAGATCTTGTTAAATAATAAATATACTTGCGACTGTATTTGACATGAAAAAGCTGACAGCAAACACAGAAAGGAACTGTATGTAGTGCAGTCCAAACACTAACAGCTCTCAGCCTTGCATTTAATTTAAAAGACATATTCTTGCCTTCTCAGGGATTATTCTTGTTCTGCCTAATCCTCTTTTGAGTACCACAAAGACAGCATCTGAACGTGAAGCCGGTAGTATCCCCTGCAGAGGCTGCAGCTGTCACTTCCAAAACAGCATTGCTTTGGAAATGGATAAACAGCCTCACCTTTAACAATCTGTTAGAGATCATATTCCCAGGGTGCTATCTATCCTGTTTTATGTGTGATCATTGCACAATTTGTTCTTATTAAGTTATTAGTGCTGAAAGGTGTTTTCCATATGATGGTGCAAGCTTTCAAGTTCTTGCTGGCTAAAAGATGAATTTAAAGGCTTTCAGCTCTTAAAGGAGAGGCGTATTTGCAAATGTGTAGTTTTTACAGAACAGATCTGGTTTGCACAATAGCTTTACTATTTAGATTTTGAGGAGTCATACATGACATGAAAATCCCAGTCTGTCCAGGATTTTCCTACAGCAGCCTATAACATCTTAATAGTTAAGAAAAATAAGTCTGATCAATGTCTTTGAAATCACAGCTTAAACCCCCCCCCCCCCCCAAAATACAATACTCACTAACACCAGCAGCAGGCACAGAAGCAGCATGATGTGAAAGTGGAGTGGCTGGTGCCATTTATTTCAATAAAACACTATCAGCTCCCAAGTCAGAGGAGGTCTAGGTGGTAGTAACTGATAGCTGTTGACTCCTGCTTTATTGCTATTCGACATTCATTGTGATCAGGGCTTGTACAAAGCACAGTTCACAGCAGAGAGCTGTCCACATAACAAAATACTCATCACGCTTAACACCCAGATTGCCAGGCACATTCAGAAAGTCAGACATTCAATAGCCATGGAAACAATGTCTTTTTATATTTAACTGCAGCATTTCTGTGTTGAGATAAAAGAAACTAACGTGATGCAGTCTGCTACCTGTGGTATTCTGCACAGAACTGCAAGACCCTTCAGCTTCTAGGCTTAATCTAACATTTACTGTGGGATGCAAATAAATAAGAGTTAAAATATATGCCCTTAACTTGCTGAGGAATTCCTTATTAATACACATTGTTTTGTCATTTTATTTTATTCAGTAAGGAAATAAAACCTTGATCACAATGGCAATGCCCTTTAATTCATAAGTAAAAATAGTTTGTACTTTCAAAGCACATTTATCTCCAAGTCCTTTACAAAGATGTATAATCCTTCCCATTCTACAGATGACAAAGCGAGGTGACTGCCCTATACCATTCTGAGTCTACAAAAGTCACAGAACTAGAACTGAGATATCTTAATTCCTTGTTTTTCCTGCTGCATTCATGGTGGACAGCCCATTTGGTAGTATTTTTGTAGGAAGACATCTCCCGCCAAATGTTTGTCTAAGCAATTTTTACACATGGAATTCTTACAGGCCAAATACATGTGCAATTTTATGCCTATACAGAGCTATACTTCTGTGAAATGAAACTCAGTAAAGTTTTTCATTTCCAGTGACAAGAATTAATTTCCATTTTAACATTAGGACATTTGCTCTCAGAAAACTGAGACCAGTGATGCTGAACTAGAGCAAAACCACAGTGCACAGGTGTGGAAACTTCACTACAAGTGCCCTGCACTTTGTAGGAAAGATGTAGTTTCTCTGTCACCCCAATCAAGAACTGACAACTAAGTGACAAACACAAATGTCACCTAGTCATTTTTGATTACACTGAAGCAGTTCCATGTGTGAATCCAATTATGAACTCCTGTTTCCAAAACTACAAAGCTGTTCATGTATCCATTAGAGCCCTAAAGTGCCTTCTCATTCCCCCCTGAAAAACATGGTGAATTGAAGTGAGCTACAAGAGCAGTAATGAGAACAACTTCATCTAATGGTAGTTGTCAGGCACATGTGCTGAGGGAGTTATAATTAGATTATATTTTTAAGACTGAAGGGAAACATATTCTTCCTTCACTTGCTGATACAGAACATTTTTTCCCCAGGGTTTGTACAAAAGGATTTTGGTGGCTCCAATTTAGCCAGCAAAAAGCTATCATTTGCAATTAGTAACTAGGAGGAAAAATGTCTGAGTAATTCATTTTATACACTGTTTTGAAGTTGTTAATCATATGTATGATTTTGACAGTTCGTAGGTACTGGGCATCATCCTTAGTACAAAGTTTAAGAGGAATAACTACTTTGTGAAATTAAACTTTATATGCAAGATACATATAAAGGAACTTGAGGCTGCATGAGACAAACTGTTTGTTTATTCTCACACAGAAGTTCTGGAATGACCCATACTAATAAGAACGATAAATCTCTCAGTTACATGATTAAACAAGCAGGACATCATTCTCAGGATTCTGGTGCAGAAATACAAGACCTTATCTCAAAATCATCTTGAGAGTATCTACAACGTGGATGTGCAAGTCCATGCTGCTTCCAACAAATATTTCAAACTATTCAAGTTGCCCATACCCTCACATTAGCAACTAAAGGGGAGATTTGATGCTCATGAGGTGACATCCTACATAGACTATAAAACTATTAAAAGGTCCATTTAAAATAAGTAAATAGCTCAACTGGCTTTAAATAATCGATACATAATAATGTAAAATTATATTTTAACTTCAAAAGATTAAGCAAGCCACAGTCTACCAATCCTATTCCTGTTTTAAACATCAACAGCTGCTGACAGAACAGTCAAAGAATACTTTGCTTTGGTGTCTCTTCCTACTGCACTGTTATTTGACTTCGGTAATCATATTGGATGGCTCTTGTCTACTTGAACACATAAATGATTAAGTGACTTGATTAACCCCGGTTAAGAAGCCTAATGAAATTTAGGCAGCTCACAAGACTGTCCTGGGAACAAACCCATAAAACTTGTTACTGCTGTTAGACACTATAGGAGTGACAATCCTATAAACACAGGCATCAGCTAAATACAGAGACTCAGCCTCACAATTGTGGTCAGTTGAGGTGAGGCTACTCTTGCCTTCCACAGCAGTCCCACCAAGTACAAGTGCTACAGGTATCTGTTGAGGTGGGTGTTATCATCTCTTTACAATACTGTAGACAGTGATATAGTGAGCCCGCTGCATGGTAAGAGGGCAATTTACACACTGTTTCTTCAAGGCTAGCTAGAATGGCCTAGATGAATTACATCAAGAGCATTAAATGTATCAGCTCAATTACAGTATTTTTCCATAAAATGCATTAATATATAAGCAAAGAGATCCATGCTGTGTTCTGCTCCTAAAGGGCCTAGTAACTAGCAGTACTTCTGGAATCAGATAGATATAGGCAAGGAAGAATACATTATCTGCCTTTCTAAGAATGGGGGAAGTATGCAAATATTCAAAGAACAGAGATATTTAAATGGTCTAAAGTTTAGAGGACACTTAAATAATGCCCAATAGGATATGTTCCACCTGAAATAATTTTGGAAAAGGCACTTAAGTCACTGTCCAATATGACAGCAGACACCTAATCCTAATTTCAATAAAAGGGTATTATAATTTTAAGTCTGAAGGCACTGGCTTGTTCCCTTTGTGTAGAAAGATAGGATCTGTGAAAAACCAAAATTCATCCCGGCTAACCAGAAGGATATTGTAAATCAAGGAGTTCTTGATCCACTTAACACTTCAACCTGATGAGGCACAGGCTGCGCTGCACTATGCTGCATGTATAGCTTGACCTTCAGGTTTGTGTTGTGCTGCAACATACATTTTTGGCTGCAGACTAAACTTAACAGGCTGATTTGTAACAGAGAAGGCTGGAGGCAGCTCCCACCCAGTACCAGTGATTACACTATATGCATGCCTTTGCCTTCATCTAAAAGTGACACAGGTTCTCATGTGAACATCCTTTTTGTTTGACTGTAGAAGTAATTAATGGCATTGTTCTGTTTAAAGAAAATCCTGCGGGACCTCAAAAAACCCAAACTGATGAGCGAATTTTCCACAGATGGGATGTGCCTGGCATGCAGCACCCTGGTTGGAAGCACACCCGATCTCACACAATTTGAGGTTCCCAGTACCTGAGGGGATGTAAGATTCTATATGCTACTCTCTTCTTCTGCATATAACGTTCTAAGCGAAACTTTACAGAGTCCAAGTGCCATTTTGACTGGGATCTTAATGAGCCATCACCCTCTGTTTCAAAACTATGACGTGAAAAAAAAAGTAAATCCTTTAAGGTTTCCTCTGAGAACTTCCAGTATCAAAGTTTTCACTTCAGCTCTAAGCCAGGCTATGTGAAGCATCCTGACTACTGCTTGAGCAGTTTGAAACAATGGCTGCAACAACAAATGGTCTTTCCGGAAAGGCATCTCATGTATGTGAAAAAAATAGTTAACCATTTCATTGTTGATACTTCAATCTGAAATACTTCGTACTTTAATTATGCCAAAGGAAATATTCTGTTTTCAAAGATAGAAACAGATATTCCTCTCCAACACTTGTTACTGATTATTGTAATACAGCACAGCTTTAGGAAAACTTGAGAAGTCACTGGCACTGTTGACTCTCCAAACTGTGTTCTTACAAAACTCTTGAACTTGAGAGAAGAAGTACTGCATGTGGAAAGCCTGCAGGGATGGCTGTATGGTGAGGGAATTCAGCACCAAGAATAGCCTAAGCTCTATATAATGCTGTCAGTGATGAAAGAGTACAAGATTGGAAGCATTTACCAGAGGAAAATTGGTAAGAGCACAAACTGTTAATGCCAAGATTTTATTTTGGCAATAGCTGTGATATACTGTCTCAAAAAGAAGGGAGCTACATCAATAGATCATGCACCTATCTTTACATTCTAAGTACAGAGCCTTGTTCTATGTTATTTTACATACATATTTATATATTATATAAAAGGAATCTTTTTCACCTGAATAGGATATTACATTACATTAGCCACACTCAGAAGACAAATAAGATGAATTCATTTTAGCCCCAAACTCTGATCTCTGTATTGTTATTATTTATCACCCAGAAGGAATTAAATAATAAGAGTAAGAGAAAATTAACTATTATATCTTCCTAAGTGATCCTACATTTTGATATATTAATCCAATAACACAGTATTTTTATCTCCTAGAGATACAGAAACAGAGTATAGAAATAGAATATATAAATATAAAAACAAAGAAATAAAGGAACACAGAATTAGAGGGGGGAAATGAAAATACATAAAAATACAGTAATAGATCTTTCAGACCCAAAGTAGAGATGGTTTTAATGTGCGAAACACAACTGGAGATTAAAATCTAATTGATTTCTCTGTGGTATGACTGTTGCGCCACTTAAAATTTTAAGTCCTGTAGTCTAAACAAGTTCAGTACTTCAAGACAGCTGAATCCCAGGAAAATGCCCACAGATTTCCCTTGCCTGGGACCGATTAGTCTGGGAAGTTTTGGTATACCTGCTTGTCTCTTCAGAATACATAGCGGAAAAAAATGTTTTGGCACTTGCATGGAGTTTGACAGTCACTAAAGCCTGAGACACTCAGCATCTCTGCAGCAGGGAGCAGAACTCTAAGCAGAAGGGGCTTGTTTCTAGTGCCAAGTCTTTTTTGAGGCTGCCTTGCCTTCCAAAATCAGCTGCCGTTCTGGCTGGAATATCCCTGGATATGTTACAGTGCATTTTGTCCCTTACTTAAGAGCTACATCTCAGCCTCTCAAAGCCTCGGATGTTCCTTGGCTGGTGTCCACTACAATTGGTCCAAGTCAGCAATATTCCATAGAAATTTCTAGAGGGTATCAATTCAAAACCCTTCTTCCTGTTCTTCTGATGGAAGAGATTAAGCACAAATCCAGAGTGTTCTCCCCTTCTGCATAACTCCAGGTATACCCACTATTCAAATTTGCATTTCTAATCTTAATTAACTACCCTACAATACCCAAATCCTTGTAAGTTATGAACTATGCTGTGATCACATTATTGACTCTGATGGGCACTTTCTCATTGAAATAGCTCTGTTGAGGTCAGTGGGATAGCTTGTGTGAATGATTTACCAGATTATAACCAGACTAAACATCTCAAAAAGCTTTGAGAATCCTTACATTTGTTAATATAATGTACGAAGATGCGATGGATAAAAACTTATGACGTGGAACTGCAATACACCCAATCCTTAATATGTACAGTCAGATAATGGTCTCATTCAGAACCTTATAAAAACCTTTATATAACCAGTTAGTGGTTATAGTAGTGCCCAATACAATGTTTACAGCAGTGGTAATGGGCTATATTATACCATTATAGATGTTCAAGATAACTTTGTCAGAGATAACTTCATCCTTTTCATTATCATGCTCTGTTCCAGTATGTTCTGAAAAGTTGAGCATGCAGTGTGCAGTCTTCCATATCTGAAGTTTTCTTTGTGTTTTGGGAGGTTTTTATTTGGAGGGCAGGTGAAACATGGACTTGCCATTTCTGTGAAAGGTGTTATGGAAGATTTACGGTATTTTTTTTGTGCTTAGAAGAATTCTTGTGGAAGATCCTGAGCAGTGCCACTGCTTGGAGCACAGCAAGGCAGCATTTATGGCGCCAACTCTCAGTCTGTTCCCATGGAAAACTGCGACTGCCTCGAGAGGGGACGCCTGCAGCCCCTGATGGGGGGAGGCTCGGCGCCCAGGAGCTTCACCTCGGAGCAGCCACAGGCACCGGAGGAGCCTCAAGTCCTCGGCAGGGCCTGCCCAGGAGCCCGCAGCCCAGCGGACGGGAGCGGCGGACTCAGAGGGGGCGGTGCCAGGAGCAGCGGCACCCCCAGGACTGGGTAAAACCTGCCCCAGGGTGGGCAAACAGGGCGGGTTCGGGGCAGTTCGCGCGGGCGGGCGAGCGGGATGGTGAGCGCTCGCCGCATGACCAGGGCTCGGTCTAGGAGCTCTCCTCTGGCTGCCCCGGCGGTGGCCAGTGTAGGCACCCAGGCTGAGCCGATGGGAAGGGAGGCTGCAGTGCAGAGCTCGGGTGTAGAGAGTGCCTGCACTGCTCTCCTGGGAGGAAGGCGCACAATGGGCAGTGCTGCACTCTGTGCTCCCTGGTGGAGGTCCTCCTGCAGCAGGGGCTGAGCTGCAGAACGCTGTTACAAGGCTGAAAGGTGTCAGGGAAGCTGAGGGAAAGCAGCAGTGCTTGCTCCAGGATCACACTGTGCAGGGGCCTCAAGCATCCACTGTCACTCATGCAGGAAAGGAGGCCGCTAACCCAGGGAGCTGGGAAACAGTAACAGAAAAACAACAACAACAACAACAACAACAACAACAACAACAAAAAAAAAAAAAAAAAAAGAGGAAGAGGCCAATTAAAAGCAATGGGCTTCCTCCTAAATCTGATGTCCCCACCCAGAACCACTTTGCTGTCCTGCAGGGGGCTGATGAGGAACTGCGCTCCCACCAGGAACAACCAGCTGATGCACTGGTAAAGGAGATCACTACTGGTGCTGCCAGGAAAAAGCAGTGGGTCATAGTAATAGGGGACTCTACTCTGAAAGGAACAGAGGCGCCCATCTGTCTACCTGACCCAGGCTTACGGGAGGTGTGTTGCCTACCAGGGGCTCGGATCAGGGATGTTGCAGAGAGGCTGCCTGCTCTAGTCTGTACCACTGACTATTACCCACTTTCTAGTGATCCATGTGAGTGCTGCTGATATAGACAGCAGTAGCCCAGAGAAAGTAAAGAAGGACTATAGAGCCCTGGGAGAGGTGGTCAGGGGCTCTGGAGCTCAAATTGTCTTTTCCTCAATTCTCCAGGATACAGGGCAGGACCTTAAAAAGGCTAGGAGCATTGGCCAGGTTAATAAATGGTTAGAAGGGTGCTGCTATAGTCAGGGGTTTGGGTACCTTGAACACAGGACTCAATTTAGTAGGCCAGGTCAACTGGGGGCTTTTGGAGCTGGTCTGACAAAGAAAGGGAAGAGTGGATTTGGTAGGAGGCTTGCCAGACTGGTCAGGGATGCTTTAAACTAGATGTGTTGGGGGAGGGGTTCATCATTCCATCCCAACACACCCAATCACTGGCCAGCACCTACAGTAAACGTTCAGGGCAATGTAGAGATATTCCAGCTGCTCCAACCAATGAGCTGGCTTCAATTGGAGCTCAGCTCAGATGCCTCTATACAAACATCTGTAGCATGGGGAACAAAAAAGAGGAATTAGAGATGTGTGCACGTCTACAGGGGTATGATATAATAGGCATCACAGAAACATGGTGGGATGTCTCCTATCACTGTTGTGTTGGAATGGAAGGTTACAGGCTCTTTAGGAAAGACAGGCCTGGCAGGCAGAGAGGGGGAGTTGCTATTTATGTTAGGGATAGGTTGGAGAGTATGGAAATCTCCCTGGGGACGGGTGAGCAGTCAACAGAGAGTTTGTGGGTCAGGGTTAAAGGGAGAATATGGATGGGAGACATTATTGTGGGGATCTGTTACAGACCGCCTGACCAAGAAGACTCTGTGGATGAAACGCTCTATAGACAGATAGGAACAGCCTCACGCTCACAGGCCCACATTCTCATAGAGGGATTTCAACCACCCTGATATCTGTTGGAGTGACGGTACGGCCCAGCACAGGCAACCCAGGAAGTTTCTCGACTGTGTGGAAGACAGCTTCCTTCTGCAAGTAATAGAGAAGCCGACAAGGAGAGGTTCCAT